>JAIPRN010004637.1:0-13946 GCA_025469175.1 Geopemphigus sp. TES_GeoC_2020
GCGTGTGAAAATATCCCGCACAATGCGCGTTTTATCGTTATTTGGTCGGTAACTTATTCAGTCGTTGTCCTTCATGTGTGTTTATTTTTATTATTTCCAAATGTGGTCTCTGTGTGGTTCGTCCCGTTTTATGTGATTTGTAAAGATGTTCGACCTTGTCCGTTCGTACCGCGGGCGATTGTGCGATTTATCATTAGTCAGTAAATAACCCTTAACGTGGGCATTCATTATGTGTATTTATAAAAACAAAGTGGTCAAAAACAATATCGGTAGGTGGGGTAGCCAAGCGAAAATGGTCGAACGAAAACCGCGTACGGAAAACGTTAATTAATATTATGGGCGCGCGTATTCTCTCGTCGTCGAGCGACCGTTATTTTGTTGGTTCGCGTCGTCGACAATTAACGCGCGTGTGTTTTCAGGCAAAAAGTTAGTGAAGAAATTGAAAGAACTCGAGGAGGACCTGATGAACAATCAGCAGCAGCAGCAGCAGCAAGAGTACGTCCGGGTCGGATCTGCACACTGGTTGCCGCCGCCCACCCGTCATTCCATGCAAGACATCTCTTCGTCGACCGCCGCCGCCACTAGGCCGTCGTCGCTCGATCACACTCAGTCCATGCCCAACTTGGAGGTGAACAAACCGTTTTTATTTTATAACTCGTTCGACGTAACCGCTGCCCGTTTACCGCGCGCGCGTATACGCGAGACGAACGTGTACGGTAACGTTTACTCGATGGGAGGAGGTTCGCACGTCGGACTCGACCCCGTTTTTGTTTATTTATTAACGTAAACGCCCGTGTACAGTTTAAACCGTACGCTTATAATACGAGTAAACGTAATAAAAATACACGAGAGTGTTGCCAACGGGTGTTTTGCTTGTTTCTCGAGTCACGTCATTGGAACATTATTGTACTCTTTTCGGCGTATTTACTTATTGACAAACGTACAGATTGTAAATTGTTTAAGATAAAAACAAACAAATACGCGACGTCGAAAAATAAATACGAATATCGGTACCCCTACCGATCGCGACGACGGGAGAATACCATCAAAATACGTTAAGTTTCGAATAATCGAACAACAGAATGTGGCTTGGATGTTATATAATTCGTGTAAAATATCAGTTTGGAAAAACGATCGAAACGTCGACGAACGAGTAGCGATAGCGAATAAAAGTAACGCGAATTATTCGACGAACGGTTCGAAATTTTTTTTTTTTTGGGGGGGGTTGTAGCACGTTGTCTAACCGATCGTTATTTCTATATCCATCTGGATTTTTAAAAAAAAATTACCAATACTAACGAGAATCGCCGCTCCAAATAATACGTATATTCGTCCCGTTCGGGCGATAAAAAAATCGTCGACCGTTTTCAACGTCCTCGGAAGTTCGAAACGGAATTTTATATTCGTCTCTACGTACCGTTTATGAAACGCGCGCGTCGTCGTCCAAATTCTGGTAGCGATTTTCATTTTCTCCTCTTCGTCGATCGTTCGCGAGTAAAAACGCCACGTCGTTTTAGGTACAAAAAATGTCCGAAATATTATTGGTTCGCAATCCCTTGTCGAGCGTATATAAATCGGAAATTCGTTAAAAATCGTATGTCGTTCGAAGTAACAATCAAGACAACGCATACATTATAAATCGTTCGTAATTGTTTCCCGTTTTTATTTCACGTCATTTGACGTTTATATGTTCACAGCAACAACCCATTCACAGTCAACACCATCAGCCGGAAGATTTCGCTTGGTACGTACGATACTATCTATTTATATATACTTCAATATTCCATTTCTAATCGAGATATAGGATGGCGTTAATATTTTCCCGCGGTTTGTGAAGTACCCCAACCGCGGTCATGTAAAAATCGACGCGACACGGAATATATAACGAAAAAATGGGAATTCGCGTCGAATGTTTTTCATTTATTACGCTAAATAAAGACTGTCATTTCAGGTCTTCACAAAATGGTTGTCCATCGGCCACCATCAGACCGGCAGCGACCCAACAGAATGTTTTAGCTAAAAGAAAGCCGCCGACAAGCAACGGCCAATCGGAAAAGTATAACTACCAACATTGGCTCATTCAGGTGAGTTATGTTGAACTCTGTATAAAGTGTTTCGACGACATTTGTGGCTGCGGCAGTAACGCGTATATGGATTCATCGTCTGCTCTTTTATAGGAAGCCGAACACCGTCGCCTGGTCGACAAATGTAATCGTCAAGTGTCGCCAGGGGCGATAGCGTCCAATCAACCGCTTTCGCGTAGCAGACCATCTTTGCCACCTTCGCCACCACCGCCCAACAAAAAACCTCTGCCCGACTCCGTGATCAATACGCTTACACAGCACGTGCAGGACCGTCTGTCGTTTAACGATTTTCAAAGGTAATTCGCGTTTGATCCCAACGGCCCCGCCCCTATTCTCTTTTACTGTTATTATATATATTTATCGTCAGTTAATGATTTCAATATTTCGTATTTTCCACTGTTATCGATTCCTCGAATTAAATTTATTATCGAACGAAATTATTTGTTCGAATTGTTTCTTTAAAATTTGTCTAACTTTGCCAAGAATTTCTTTATAAATGAAACAGAGTGAAGCCCGCTAGTAAATTATTGTCGTTATATTCAACCAAAAAATAATGTCCAAAATTTTTCCTCGATGAAAATGATGAAATCCTATGATAGCGCTCCGGTATTATTTCTTTCAGAATGGTGCTACATATATAATTTCTCCGGTTTCTTGACCTTCGTCGTTCTTTTAAAAGTAATATTTGTATGAGAGTGTTTGATTTTGTCCCTTTTTTATTGTACTGCAAGCGGTCATTCGATTTATCGTGAGCTAGTGACTAACTCTTACAGTCGTCATTTTTTGTGTATATTTTATTTTTTAATTCCAAATGTGTTTTCTGTTTTATTCTTTTAGTTTAGTCGATACTCCTTGAAGGTCGAGGGGCAGTTTATTTATTAATACATTTGACAATAATTGTGTACAGCATATTTTTCTTTATATAAACTAAATTAAATTATGATATGCACGCATATCATTACATCCACCCCAGTCTTTTTGTGGGTTGTGCCCTAATGATTTTTTAAGATTTCTTTTTTTTTTTTTTGTCAGGGGTAGATGTGTTTTATATTTATAGTATTTGATTACAATCTAAAGATTACTAAACATATCTTTGATAGGATATTAAAACAAAATTATTGTTATTTTACAGAATACTTTTTGTATGTCTATATAAGCTCTTGGCATACAATTACTTTTATAGAACAAGTCAATTTTTATATTTACAATTGTATTGCTATAAAAATAAAAGCTTAATATTTATTCTAATAACTAAAATATAAATTAGGTATACATGTTAAAATATTAATTGTAAGCAAACATTTTTTTTTTTTTTCTATAATAGTTAGTGATTTATTTTAAAAACTAAGACTAAGTTATTATATTCAAAAATTTTACCCGGAAAAAGTTTTTTTTTTTTTTGTGTGCTTGGTACTGGTAGATTAAAATTTTAGGTCTAATTGATTTTTGTTTTATAATATCTTTTATAGAATATAATGTGAAATGTTTATGAATTTTCTCCCTATTTTTGACTTGTTGTTTGTTTTGTTTAAAGTTGTTTTTTGTATCATAATTATTGTCAGTTGATTTGTGATTAGTTTTATTTTTTTGTATAATGTCTATACAATTGTTCTGTAAGATTTTATTGTTATTAGTTACTTCTTGTTTGTTGCCTGTATACAAAATTTGTTGTTTATCTGTCCTTTCATAATTTTCGTTCTCGTTTTTATTCAATTTGTTTTTAATTTCGTTATCACTTTTACTTTCGTGGTCCTCTCTGGTCTTAGGATTGTCATAAGTATTTTCACTTTCATTCACTTTTCTACCCCCGTGATTTATAGTTTTATTATTGCTTTCCTCTTTGTCATTCTCACAATTACTTTCATTTTCATCCTTTTTTATATTGTCTAAATGGGGGATACTTTTCACTATCTGTGGTTTATATGTTATATTTTCGGAATTGTTATATTTAAAAATATTTTGATCGTTTATCGGTGTCGGGAGTGTGTTGGTCATAACTGTGTTAGTTGGTGTGCTTATGCTTATCATATTTATTATATTTCTGTGTTCATCATTCTTTTGACCCTGATGATTTAAATTCGATTCATTTTTATCTAACGATTGTTTGTATTTATTTACGTTAAGATGTGTTATATGATCTTTTTGATTATCAATTTTATATTTTATATATGGTTGTTGTTGACTTGTGCTATTAAATTTATGCAAGTCTGCTTTTTTGTATTTAGTATTAAATTCAACTTATCCCTTATCAATTCAATATAGGGTGTATCTTTAATATGAATAATTTTCTTAGGGATTCTATTTGATGTTTTATTTGTAAGGGTCCCCGGGATCCAATGGGTGTTCTTATTTGTGTTGTATAGTACAATTTGTGGCCTATTGCCGCTACCATATATTATTCCTGTATTGTCGTTATAATTATAAATATAAGTGCAAAAATTATAGTAATTTGCTATTGAGGCTAACTTATCATCTGCCCACCAATAATTCGGTAATTCATTTAAGCCAAGTAATTCTAATATTTCCATTATTGAAGTTATTCTATCAATTTTATTGTCGTTAAGGGCGTTGCATACCACATGTATCCCACAGTTTCCATCATTGGGTACATTTTCACCCGATTTATATTTTGCAAAGATTTTTGCCGCACTAGTTTCTTTATCTGAAGTTGGTTTGTTAGTGTTTGTAGTAGTTATATTTTTAGTAATATAATGGTCATGTGTATCCTTAATATTTTCAGAATTTTCTTTGTCAATTATATAGTTTGTAGTTTTTGTGTCGGTAGTATTTAATTCGATATTAATTGTGTCATTCAGTGTTATTATTTTTTTTTTAAAGTTAATAATCACGTAGTTTTTCCTAAGAAAATCATTGCCTTGTATGATATGCTGGATAAATCTTGAATAATGTGAGCTTTTACGTGGAATTTATTATTATTTATTTTTATCGTGATGTTTGTTTACCCTATGTAGTCTAATGGTTTACTATCTGAGCCTGATAGTTTCATTGTGGATGGTAGTATTGTACAATTTGTGTCTAGTAATTTTTTTTTGATACAACATATGTTGATACCCGTGTCAATTGTTATGTGGATTGTTGCATTGTCGTATTCAATATTAATGTGTAAAGCGTTGGAATTATTTTGTATTTTATTTATAATTTGCGAATTTTGTGCTGTAATAAAAGGTGAATTATTATCAGCTAAGTTTAACCAAGAATCTAGTTTTTTTTGATGTTTAATGAATTGCTCACAGTTAATTGCTAAATGTCCTGCTTTGTTACTTATTTGGCAAGTGATGGAATTTCTATTTTTTAAGAAACAGTTTTCTTCAGTGTTATTGTTCCTTGAACAGTAGTTACATATTTTATTGAAATTGCTCTTTTAAGTGGTCTAATTCTTTCTGCATTTCCTTAAATTTGTAGTCATTATTATTTTCATTATTGTTTATTTGTTGGATATTACCCGGTATGATGGACCTATCAATATCAAATGAGGATTTTTCCGTTTCTCCCGTTACCATAAATTCTATAATGTCATATTTTCTTATGTTGGCTTTAAGTTCGTCTAAAGTTTTATTCTCCATAATACCTATGTATCGCGCTATTGAAGGTTTAAGCCCTTTCATGATATGATGCACTAATTCTCTCTGGGACATGTCTTTGTCTATGCGTCTATAGAGGAATTCGACATCGTAATGTAAGCAATAGTCTGTTCATCGGGTAATTGTTTACGTTTGTCCAGCATGATACGTAACATGTTAGTTTGTGCGATGGGTTCAAATTCTTGCTTGAGTTGTTTTTCTAACTCGGGCCATTCAATATAGTTATCGTCGTGATGGATGTTTTCATAGAAAGTAATTGCAGTCTCTTCCAAAACATAGGAATATATAGATATTTCTCAATTTCTGTCCACTCATTGATTAAGGCGGCTCTTTCCAAGCGTTTAAGAAATTGATCGATATTTTCAGATATTGTTCCCGCAAATTTCCCCGGTTTAAAGTATGGTTTCTTATTATCGGCCATGTTTTTTTTTTTTTTTTGAGGGTTGTTCAATATGTGAGGCTGGACCCGGTTTACATAAAGTTTTTTCCTATTCGTAATTGGAAATTGTCATGTGTCGATTCACCCCTTAAGTATTTTATTAATCTGGTTTTTAATTCAGTTACTAATCCTACTGTTTTTAGATTTCTTCTATTGAGTTTTTTAATTAGCTCTTCTTTATTTAGTTTGTGTGTCCAGCTTGTTGATATGTTCGAAAGATCTATGTTACTGAATATAGAATTATTTTGTTCAGAGTCTGACATGTGTTTAGTTATTCTGTTTCTATACGACCAACGTTATAAACTAATATTTAAACGATTATTATTTATTTATTATTGTTGTTATTATTATTTATTTATTTTTATTTTATTTTTATTTTTTTTTGAGTTATTACAAAGTGACGCCCAACACAAGTTCAGTCTTAATAAACTGAGAATTATTCGGGAATAATTGAAAAGTGTACTGCATAGAACGTTACAAAAAAAATATTGTTATTTTTTTTGCTTCTGCATGCTTAATATTTTAAGTTCTACTTTATAAAAGTGGTGACCCGTGAAGTGTTTTAAAACTGTTAAATTATAATCATAATCCTTCAGTAGGATATTTATATTTAAACAAGTAACGCAGAGACGTAATAATTTTGATCCTGCAGTAGGAAAATTTTATTTTTTTTAAACGATAACCCATAGAGGTAACAATTTTTTTCCTTATGATAAAAAAAAAAAAAAAATGTTTGCTTACAATTAATATTTTAACATGTATACCTAATTTAGATCTTAGTTATTAGAATAAATAATAAGCTTTTATTTTTGTAGCAATACAATTGTAAATATAAGCATTGACTTGTTCTATAAAAGAAATTGTAGGCCAAGAGCTTATATAGACATACAAAAAGTATTCTGTAAAACAACAATTATTTTGTTTTAATATCTTATCAAAGATATGTTTAGTAATCCTTAGATTGTAATAAAATACTATAAATATAAAACACATTTACCCCTGACAAAAAAAAAAAAAAAAGAAATTTTCATAAAAAGTCGCTACGGCTGTGGTTGTGAGGGCACAACCCACAAAAAGACTGGAGTGGATGTAATGATATGCGTGCATATCATAATTTAGTTTAGTTTATATAAAGAGATATCTGCTGTACACAATTATTGTAAAATTTATTAATAAAATAAACTGCCCCTCGACCTTCATGGAGTATCGACTATGTTGAAAGAATTCCACAGAAAACATGTTCGAAAGCAATAAATACCAAAAATAATTCTACATGAAGAATGACGACACGAAGGTTTGACGACTATCTAACGGTAAAATGACTGACCACGTACAACGCAATAAAAAAGGGACGAAATCGGTCACCCTCAAAAACACATTAATTCAAATTGAGCGGCAAATGCAAAGAAACCAGAGAAATTATACACATGACACACATAATGGGTACCCACCGTAAAGGTTATTAACTGACTAACGGTAAATCGACTGACCGCCCGTGACATGAAAGGAGAAAGTCGAAAACCCTTACAAATCATATAAATTGGGACAAATCTACATAGAGAGTACATTTGGAAATAATAAATATAAACATACAAAAACAACTAAAAGGACTGCCGACTAAATAACGGTAAAACGCGCATTGCGCGGGATATTTTCACACGCCGATATTAAAAGGTGTATCCGAAATCTATCAAATAAAAAAACTCAAGGACATAACCACTACAATCAATAACACCAGATGTGCCGATTTCTATGAAGACGTGACCCCTGGAAGTTTATTACGCCTCTCAAGCAGGCAGTCAAGTCAGGGCAGTTTAGCAGGGCCCAGCAGTCGGGTCGGGCCAGGATGAGCAGTCGGCACGGGCTGCCGGCCAAGCAGGAGCAGTGTCGAGTCTCCCGTCTACTCGTGCGTTAGAGAGGAGTCTCCCGGGTGGAGGAGTCTCTCGTCGAGCAGGGTAGAGGAGATCGTCGGCGGCGCAAGTTTTCGGCATCTGACAGCGTTCCAGTTACGAGCAATTAATCATATTCTACAAGTCGGTACTCCGGAGGGCGAGTCCAGTTGTTCGTCTTTAAGCCACTTGCGTTTTCATTTCAGCATTTGTCGGTGGATTCGTAGAACGAAGGCACCGACCCAACCTTTTCCTTACGTCTCTGCATAATTTTGTGAAGTTGAACACGGGCAGCTTGGTAAGAGAATATCATTCTGTTGGTTTTCACCCTCACTTTTAAGTGTATTTGAATGTTTTAATCATAAGCGTTTGTACAACACTTCTCGATTGCGTTCCTGAATAATTTTCGTATTCACAACCTTGAGATAAATAACTGTAGTAACTCAATAAAACTTTCCCCTTTCCCATATATCCACACACCACTTACCATATTTTCCCACTAGCCCCCTCAACGGGGCTTATCCCTTTTATCCTTTCAATTTGTTTTTCTTATTTTATTTTTTTTAATTTTATTTTCCTTTTTTTTTGAGTTATTTCATGTGATTTGGGTAAAATAACTATTTTTTTAAAAATTTAGGAAGTTTAATTCTTAGTACTGAATCATTGAATTTTTTTTATATATTATATCATATACTGTGCTGATTATGTTCGTAAATGTATTTTGTTTTATTCAAAAGTCATCATGAAGTACATTCATTTATAGAATAATACGTCGAAAGCTAATTACGTTTAATAATTTTTTGAATTATTATAAATGTACATATCGTAACAGTATTATTCTTTTTTTCGGTATGCCTTCTGGTATAATGGTTAGACGCTTTAAGACTAGAAGAGGAAATATTAAAATTGTAGCAAATAATAACAAATAAGTATTTATATTATTTAAAATGTAGGAACAAATATAGGTAAATTATCCCATGTGATAAACATATACTTTTCAACGTTTTTCAAGACTTATGATTATACAATACTTACAAATTTTGGCAAATTTTATTTTCTAATAATTTTTGAGGCACTACCATGTCGTATATAGGAAACATATATATATATATATTTAGATATTATTTGGGGGAATTTCCCGCGTGAGCATATCTCGCGCTCGAGGATGCCGGAGTCGATGAGATGGCGCGTTAAAGGAGTGCACGTACAACGTTCGTAGCGTTAATATTATTTATTATTATCATAAGCTCTAAAAAATGACACTGCAACAAAACGTTTAATAAAATACACAATGCGAGAAAAGTTCGTATGTTGTCGTCGTCGATTTGTGACGAGACGATGCAGCGCGTGCTGTCGCGAGTAAGTCGGAAACTAGAGCGAGAGAGAGAGAGAGAGAGAGAGAGAGGGGGCCCGTCGACGCATGCCACCCTAAGAGGCCGTCGAGACTCGGTGTTGGTAGGGAGCCGCGAGGTGGCGGCGGCTTACCGTGCTCCTAGCGAGACGACTTGGCACAGGACGATGGGCTGTTTGCGACGTTGCCGAGTTGGATTCGGCAGGGGGGGTGAAGACCCTACATATATATATGAGTAATTACCTTAGATTATATTTAGGAAGAACATAAAAATAGAACGTACAAAAAATAAAATGCAATTATTAAATAATGAAACTACCTTCATAAATAAACAATGTTTTAACATTTATAGCTATTTCAAAAATACATTTACAAATGTAAAAGTGATTGAGGGGTGTGGTACAGTATAGATCATTATTTGAATATTGACCTGATACTCTGAAATTGATGACATTGTTAGAAGTCGAAGTTATAGTTATTGATATTTTGCATTTTTAAGTACTTACACCAGAAACTACAAATAGACTTTATATTTTGTATAGTGTAAATTATATATGCGTTTTATGCGCTTATAAATTATATAATATAAATATTATAAATTATTATCCATATAAATATTTTTATGTTGTATATCCATATTATTCCTTTGTACAACATAACAATATAATTATTTATTTATTTCGTAAGACGATAATAATTAATAAGTACGATAAATATTTTGATTTAAAAATATATTGAAAATATTGGTTAAACACTATTTAATATAACACATAAAAAAATTTCAGTTTTTCAGTGCCACCAATTAAATTTATAAATTTAAAATAGGCAATTATTTTACCCAAATTACTTTTGCTATACAAAAATATAATTATCGAATATATGTACATGTAGACTATTTGAGTTTTATAAGAATAAACCATAGATATTGTGATAAATGTCACGTTTAAAGTTCTCCATTTAAAACCAGTATTAATTTCTAAACATTATCTACAGCTATTTAGAGATATATATAGGATATCTAATAGGAAAATCGAAAAATATGTCAAATTATCAAGGGGTTATGATATTTTACTGGTAATTTAAAAGAAAGATAATACGCCTCACTAGGTGTATGGAACATTTTATTAAACTGCAAAATACAAGGTTGCTTAAACAGCACACTTGTCTATACATAATATGTAGGTCGATGGTTTTACTAAAACAGAATAGTTATACCATATTTTTAAGTTAGGCAATATTGTTGGTATTTATTTAAGACGATATAATTTCGGTCGATTCGCAATGTATTTTAAAGTGAAACTATAGAAAACTATATAAAACATATCCACGTTGGAAATAAGACTGGAAACATACATCAAATAACAGGAGAAATCGAATTAAATAGTAAGAAGAAATCATTATGATTTACTATAGATTAGTAATAATTAGGAATTGCCAAATTAATATAAAAAAGCACAATAAGATTAATTGCATTAACCAGAGTATAGTCATGAACATAATTTACAGCCATTAATAGGTATTCATAAGATATTTAATTAGAAAATCCAAAAATTTGTCAAATTATCAACTAGATATGATATTCTAGCTAATGATGTTATTCCCAATAAACATATCTTTTCTAATATTTTATATAACTTATGATTGTTGCTTTAGTATATTATAGTATATTATTTTAAAAACTTTACGATAAAATATATTAAAATGTTTCATAAGGTGTTGTGAACGTTTTACTAAAACAGCAAAGTACAAAGTTGCTCAAACAGCACACTTGTCTCTATATATAATATGTAGGTCGATTGTTTTTACTAAAACAGAAAAGTTATACCATATTTTTATGTAGGTGGATATTCTCGGCGTTTATTTAAGACGATATTATAATTTCGGTCGATTTTCAATGTATTATATAGTGAAACTATAGAAAAAATTTTTAAAATATCCACTTTGGAAATAAGACTGGAAACATACATCAAATAATAGGAGAAATCGAACTAAATACTAAGAAGAAATCATTATGATTTACTATAGATTAGCAACACATAGGAATTCAAAAACAAATATAGAAGAAAGTGCAATAATATTGATTGCATTTACAAAGGGATAGTCATTGAGTTCACTGAGGGCAAGACGAAATTTAGTGTAATAATACCTCCCTTTTTTATATTTAATTATTATTCTAAGGTAAATATTTATATATTTGTGTTACGTTTATATGAATTGATATGCCTCAAAAATTTTTTAGGGGATAAAATTTGCCACATTATTGAAAAGTTTGAAATCCACTTGATTAATATAATGGATTTTATTCAATACGACTATCTTTCTTCTTCCTAGCCTCTCTCCTAAATATTTGAGTTAAGATTTCTTGGCCCTTTAACATTCACTTGACCCAATATTTCACATTATCCACGTACACTCTAGTGGTTTATTCAATATGACTTTATAATAATATATAATATAATATTATAATAATATACTGTATAATAATAATTTATACTAATCAAAGTTTTATAAAATATTTATAATTTATTAAAAAATTGTAATATTCAATTTTTAATATTATTAAATAAAGGTTTATTGTCAATAGCATATTGTTGTTAACACTTAAAAGAAAAACAACATATAATACAAAGCTAATTTTTGTTAGCCTTAACAAATAAAATGATTAGTATGGTTACTTAAAAAAGCAGTAACACTCTAATTAGCTGCTTCAGTTATGACATAAAACCAAAAGATTAACGCGTTCAGGTCTTTTTTCAGGTCAAATTTTATCCCCTAAAAATTTTTGGAGGCATACCAATTCATATAAAGGAATCATAAATATTTAGGTAATTACATTAAAATAATTAATAAATCTAAAAAAAAAAGGAATTATTACACTAAATTTCGTTTTGTTCTCAATAAAGTCAATGACTATCACTTTGTAAATGCAATCAATCTTAATGCACTCTTTTCTATATTGATTTTTGAATTCCTAAGTATTGCTATTCCAAAACTGACAGATTGACGGGTTCAAGTCTTTAATACGGTATTTTATTATTTCGGTTTTTTCTTATTATAACATAAAATGTATCGTCTACTCTCAAATTTTCGGCAATTATTAAAAACTTGAATATTGAGATTTTTTAATAAATATTAAATATTTCATAAAACTTTGATTACTTTAAAGAATTATTATACGGTATATTATTAAAATACAAACAAATACACTCTAAGATTCCAAACGATTTTAAATATAATTCTTTTGTATACACTAATGATGTAAACCCCAATAAAACATATCTCTTCTAATATTTCATATAACTTATAATTGTTCTTTAATTATATTTTGGTATAATATTTTTTTAAAAACTTTACAACTAAATTTATTTATACGCTTCACTAGTTGTAGCGAACGTTTTATTAAAACTGCGAAATACAAAGTTGCTCAAACTGCACGCTTGTGTATACATTATATTTAGGTCGACGGTTTTTAATAAAGCAGAAGAGTTTTACCATATTTTTAAGTAAGGGAATATTGTTGGTGTTTATTTAAGACGATATAATTTTGGTCGATTTGATATGTATTATCGACCATAAATAAATTTATTTTGTTTTATTCGAATGTTATCATGAAATACATAATTGTAGAATATTACGTCGAAAGATAATGACGGTTAATAATTATTTGTACTATTATATATGTACATATCAATAAAGTATTATTCACTTTTCGATATGCCTTCTGGTACAATGATTAGACACTTTAAGACTAGAAAAGAAAATATTAAAATTGTAGCAAATAATAACAAATATGTATTCATATAAATTAAAATGTAGTAACAAATACAAGTACAATATCCCACGTGATAAACATATACTTTTTAAAATTCTTTAAGACTAAGGATTGCAGTTATAGTATGTTACAGTATATCGTTTTTTTACAAATTTTGTCAAATTTTTTCCGCTAAAAAATTTTTGAGGCACAGCAATTTATATATAAATTTTATATATAAACTTTACAACTAAATTTATTAATACGCTTCACTAGTTGTAGCGAACGTTTTATTAAAACTGCGAAATACAAAGTTGCTTAAACTGCAAGCTTGTGTATATATTATATTTAGGTCGACGGTTTTTAATAAAGCAGAAGAGTTTTACCATATTTTTAAGTGAGAGATAATTGTTGGTATTTATTTAAGACGATATAATTTTGGTCAATTTGATATGTATTTTACAGTGAAACTATAGAATACTATATAAAAAACTTTCACATTAGAAATAAGACGGGAAAAATACATAAATTAACAGGAGAAATCGAATTAAATAGTAAGAAGAAACCACTATGTTTATTATAGATTAGAAATTATTAGGAATTCAAAAATAAATTTAGAAGAAAGTACAATAAGGTTGATTGCATTTACAAAGAGATAATCATCGACTTCACTGAGGGCAAAGCGAACTTTTGTGTACTAATACGTCTATTTCTTAGATTTTAGAGGACTAAATTAAATACAAACAAATTTTTTTTTATACGAATTAAATTAATTTAAATATCACAACTAGTTTTTACATATATACTTATATGTTATAATGTTCGATTTT
>JAIPRN010004638.1:0-13945 GCA_025469175.1 Geopemphigus sp. TES_GeoC_2020
ATTCTTATATATAAGAATAATATACTATTCTTATATTCTTTGTATGGAAATATTGTCAATTTTTTTTGAAATTTCGTTTCTTTATTTAATATTTACTTTACAATATTTTAATTCGGCAACATAACATAGAGGCGTGTATTATTGATAATAATTTTTTGGATAAGTGGAAGATTATTACAATTTGAAATAATGAAATACGTTGAGGCATACGATTGATTTAAAATAACGGAGATACGTGTTTAGAGGGAAAGAAACAAGCCACCATAATTACGTAATTAATTTTAAACGAAAACTACGATGTATTTTCATGAAAAAATCTAACAATGTCTTTCATAAAGCGTTGTCATTTTCATGTATTCGAAAAGATAATTTTGAAGGTTCACTGTTCAAATGAAACACAATTATTACTGTTTTTCAAAATTAAATTATAAGACATCAGTAAACTTACGATTAATTTACAGCTAAAGTCGCTAGAAATATTTACGTCGAAGTTCAAGCCCGTAAATTATTTGTATGGTTTTCAGGGACACTAATCGATGTCTTTTAGGTTCTCCAAGTCAAACTGTGCTCGAGTATACTGTATTTCTCATCCATCGTTTAGTCGATATTTATATGATTGATTATGATATTTTAGTATCTTTAATTAAGTTAAGCTATTTATGTAAAATGTACACACTTTTTGACACATATATACATAATAAGGTAGAATCTGAGCGAACGTCGAAATATATAAACGAAATTTAATTAGAACAAAACATTTTGGTAATATATTTGTATATCCACTACTGAATATATTATTAAGTGTATAAATTAGGCAAGATTATAAATAATAATTTATTTTCGTTCTTATTAGCGTTACTTATTATTGTATTAGATGACGAAATAGGCAATTGTAATTGGTTCGGTTATTTTGCGTGGATGAGAAAATTTATTGGAACAGACATATAGAAGACGTAAAGAATATTTTTTATTATTTTTATGTTATTATTACCTATACTTGGCTGACAGGTGGGATTGTTTTTTCTACCCTAGTGATTCGACGCTGTAACGACTGTAAAAAAAGAAGAAACGTTATTATACTGGTTTCGCTTCAATTTTATCGTTTATTTCGTAGTATATGTAATGTATCGTATTTATTCGTCGAACAAATCGAAAATCAACGTCGTAGATTATTTTGTTCGTCCCTCGCACGTAATGTATACCAAACCAATCCCTAAAAAATAATAAACACTTTTAATGATTATACGGATTTCAAATTCAGTTGCTCGAAACTGAATTATATCTGTGTATAGAGTTGTATAATGACCAAACGTGCGAAATTATGTGACCCGAACATACAAGAGGAAAATACCACTTGTAAAAATGTAGGGGGAAAAACCTCTACTTGGAAGGGATTTATTAATTTTTTTTTATCGATTTTTCGAAATATTTATAATTTTATTTTTTTGTTTTAACAACGTCACGTTTTTATATGGTCAGACACCTGAAAGAAAAACAATGTATTCATTGTACCTAGATGAAAAAGAAATATTAGATTTCTCGTGCGCTTTTTTTCTAGAAATTTTTGTTTCCGTTTAAATAATTTAATGATATTAAATTAATATACGTAATATATAAAGACCAATTGGGGCTTGTAAATATGTGCTATTTTATATTTCTATTGAGCTTTTATAAATGTTTGATTAATATCTACTGGATAATACAATTTGATATTACAAATTTTTATATATTTATCAGACTTTTCGATGTGTGTATTTGTAACATTCATATTTCATTTTTATGAAAACAGTCGTATATTTTTTTGTATTGCATTATGTATAGAGTAAGTTAACGTTGAAAATATCAAATAAAATTTATAATATTTTAATGTATAGTTGTACATGTAGGTTTAAAAACCATTCATTTAAACAACTAATGATATAGAAAGGCTTTAACTTAATATTTGTAGTAGAATAGTACAATGTTTTTTTTATATTTATTTAAATATTGAAGTCAATTTTTTTACATGTATAAACTTGTATACGAGGCTTTTAAAATAATTAATGGGCGTTTCTGAATTTTCATTGTTTCTAATACATTTGCGTTGTATTACCTCGTGTATTTCGAAAATCTACAAGGGTCTTAACATTTAAATTTATATTTGCCTGATAATATTGAATTCTACGTTGGTACGTTCAATACTTATAAATTACAATCTTGTAAAATATTCGAGTAAAATCCAAAACTAGTCCAAATAATATTTGTAGTAAAATCATTTTTTAATTGTTTTATGCTTACATTCTACCGTATAATAAATTTTGTAAAAAATAAAAACTAAAATTAAAGGAAATAATAATTTATCTATTTATAACTAATATAAAGTAAAAATTGAATTATTAATAAATAGTTAATAATAATAATATCACCAATTATAATTATAATAATTATAAATTTATATTGTAGTCCTTGTTATCATTAAGTATCAATAGTGATTGTATATATTATTATAATATATATTATTTATAAACCATAGTTTTGGTTTAAAATATATTTTATTTTTCGTTATGCATATCTGTTTAACTTAAACTTTTACCATTTATTTTTTCGGATACTAAAAATTAAATAGTACAATATAAAAATAAATTCATTTGTTGACATAGTTTATCAAAATGAAAAATATACGAGATATATTCGAATATTTTAAAAATTCGTTGTACATTATTTCAACACATAGTTTAAATTCAATTTATTGCATTCATTCCAGCGAATACTTTGAATATTTTAAAAAAATATTCTCTACATGATATATTATTATTTATTAATACGAAAATACGTAATGAACGTTAATCGTTAACACCCTTTGATTAAATGAAAAACATACATATAATCTTTCGGGAAAGACTAGCAATTTAACCTGGCGAGTTTGAAATTATTTTACTATTTCTGAATATGTTGATATTAAATTTAGTACCAAAAATAAATTTTTATCTATAGCGCTGATCGCACCTAATATGGTAATGTTATGTAAACGAACAAACCTAATATACGGCATTTTTTATCATAATTTAGTTTCAAACATTTTAACTTCGATCTCTATAATGAGTAAAATACATAATTTTCAAAGCTGTGTTTAATATTATCAGCATATATGCTTTGAATAATCAAATTTTATTTAACTAAAAGAACCTTGATAATATCGGTATTTTAGCTTTTAATTTGAAAATACTTCACAAAACAATTTTACGATTTTAAAATTGAATAATGTATTAGTTATTAAATAATTGTTCTTGGGATTATACTAATAATCTATATTTGTATATATCTTGTATGAAACTTTAAAACAAATTATATACTATTTATGTAAATTCGTTTTAATATTTTTTATCCAATTAAAAGTGACGGTAAATACTGTAATAATATTGTTTCGAATTTGTGTTACCAGTCTGGTTTTTGTTTAAACGTTAATTGTTACGTTACTTATGGGAAGTTACGACTTGAAATCCAGTATTAATCTTATTGTAAACATTGACAAAAAAAAAAACAAAGAATTGATTTCTGGATGTGTAGAAAATGTTCATGATTGATTGGTCAGGTCTTTTATTGTGAATAGAACTGTAAATCCACATATACTTAATTGCATAGGTTTTTGCGAAATCGAATTTTGTAATTAAATGTTTATTTAGAACAAAGTTATCCATTTTGTGACTAAACTTAATAATATTTAATTCGTTGACTGTCTATTTTAATTACTATACATAATTAAGTTTATATTTTACATCGTTATATTACAATATATATATATATCGTAATATATATCGTTTTATTTTACGTGTTCGTAAAACAAAAAACATTTTGTTTAAAAACTTTTCAATCACCTTTAAACTAAAGAACCTTTATACCTATTTTTATGTTCTGAAGCTATAATTGTATATTATATAAAGAATTAAATTTTTGATCTCATTAAATAGAACTAAATTTTACTTCTGTTTGACTAATATAATACATAAATATATAAATATGTTTGGGCATACGTGTAAATGTTGTTATTTAATTATGAAGAGTTTTATAGAATTATTTTTGTATAATTATTTATGACAAAAAACTGTTACACACATGCTATTCTAATGAAACAATTATTGTTTTTCATACTGAATATTAATTATGTTTGAAACCTAATATAATAACTTAGATTTCTGTTAACTCTTGAAAAAACTATTTAATAATTGATTTTCAATATTAATTATAGAACGAGAAATTATTTATAATGTTGAAATCTATTATTACGTAATATAGCATTCACCATAAATAAATGGTTATAAATTATATGATGTTGTTAACGTAGTTTTTATTATTAGGTTATCATATCCGCGTTTAAAAGTATTCCGACTATAAACCTTAAATATTTAAATAACATTTGGTTTAAGTCACGGTTTAAGTTAATTTTACAAACCAATACACCTAAGAAACATTATTTATTTCAATTGAATTTGTACGATTGTTGAAAGAATAAATAGTTTTTTTTTAATCGTAATCGAGAGAGAAGGAATCAAAAGTAATAAAACTTGTAACGATGTTCAAGATTTTGGTGGGAGAGCGTTGGGCTAAGAAAAAAAATAATGACTTGTTCATCGGGAAAATTGAAGGGAAACCGTTCTTTCGGGTTGTACTTTAGTCATAAAAAAAACTGTAGAAATTGAACACAGTCGATCGAAAACCAATTTGGATGCAAAGAAGGACCAAAAGACTTTGAATACATAAAAAACTATCGACTTCCCTCATTTTTTGAATATTTGTCAATGTTTACAAACTAAAATCATTATCCAGATATTTTTTTCTATAAAAAGAAAACAATGACGATTACGTTGTGATTATTCTTTAAGTGTTATTTCAATAACTCCAAAATTGTTCTCATCCTAAGTCAAACGGTACAAATTGTGAAACGTTTGATAAGTGTTTTCTTTGAGAAATGTTCAAAATCTTTTGCAGTATCACAAACATTTGATGATATATAAATGGTATTGATAATAATATTTTTAACTATACTAGATATTCAACCTATTGTTATGAACTACATCATAACCAGTTGTAATTGGTAAAATATTAAGCCAACGTGCATTAACAAATTCTATAATATTTGATTATCGTGTTATAAGGTTTTAAATCCTCGATTAAAGTTCAACAAATATTAATTATATTTTAGGAATGCCAAATTTTGGTGAGGACCTAAACAATGTGACAGTGCCTGTGGGCCGAGAAGCAATATTCATATGCAATGTCGAAAGACTAGCCACTTACAAGGTAAAACCCCTTTATATTCTACTTACTATATTTTTAGTACGACGATTTAAACTATAAAGTATAAATAATAGATAAGCCACAAAAGTATACTATACGTAAAAATTGTTCGCGTACATGTTTACTTTATTAGACCGATAAATGTATTTATATTCAACACATATTCGTATAGAAATTAATAATTACACAATTGTATACGATCAATTAATGATTATTATTATTTATTTGGAATTTGTAATTACACAGAAAAACTTACTTGGTTTACATTAAAATTTATTCGGACATTTTAAACGAAATATTATATAATATTTTAGAGACAAAACGAAACTAAACCGTAATGGTTTTAACGTAGAAGGCAGGCATTTTGTTATAGAGAGTTAAATGAAGTACTAAGTAAAAAGTTATATTTAAATGTTCTGAAAACTATTCGCCAACAATATATTAAAAGCTATCAATAATATTTCGTTTACATGTAACAATTTTTGTTGGTGTTTCATAAACGAGGCACCGAAAACATAAATAAGAAGTGTTCGCATTTCACTGTTTGTATATCTACCACCCATCTTATTTCACGTTGACAACACGCATGTTTATTACAGGGATTACGCGATGTTTGATGTGAAAACGAACGATGTTTGGACCCTTATATTTTGCTTTTAAAACAAAATGAACACGATACGTTTTATAGGCATATATAAATAGAATATTATTAATATAAGGGTGACAATCCGAATAGTGTGTAGTTTACGCTTACTTCTAGGTCGCTTGGTTACGAGTGGATACCCAAACTATATTAACCATTCATAGTCACGTGATTACGAAAAATCATCGGATCGCGGTTACTCATAGTGATCATCGAATATGGTTTCTTCATATCCGAGAAGTCAGAGAAGCCGATAGAGGATGGTACATGTGTCAAATCAATACAGACCCGATGAAGAGTCAACAGGGTTTCTTGCAAGTGGTCGGTAAGTAAATAGAAGTAAAGAAAAAAATGTATTCGACAGTGAAATTGTTTTATATTTTTATAACTAGCTATAAAAAGTTTTGAAAGGTTTTGTACAGCTGTGCTAATTGAAGCGAATAGGACTTTCAAAAGTTCCATTGTAAGCGCAATCAAAACTCGAATAAAAAGTTTTTTAGATCTCTCAACCAAATCATTATTATAATAATATATAATAATAATTTTATTATGTTTACATGGAAAAATAAGAAAGATCATAAATTAGTATTGATAAATCATTTATCTGTTCAGAATAGGTTTTATATTTATAGTATAAGTAGAATGCGTGGATTTGTAAATTAATTAAAGCTTAAAAAAATAAAAAATAATGCATTTTAGCTGCAAATACGCACAGATTTTATAAGTTACGAATATAATAATTTCAATTAACTTCAATGTGTTTTTAAAGAAATAATGTAAAGACGGATATAGAGTTTAGATATTGAAAACTTGTTTTATTTCACAAATTTTTGCGTAAAACATCGTTATGATTTTTCTTATATTTTAAAAACTTCGTATTCGAAACAATAATTATAAACAACGAGGGTACTTCATTAAAATTAATTTGTTTATGGTATTTTAAGAAATTACTTTAATAAATAATTAAACAAATATTGGATATAATTTTCAAAACGTATTGAATATATATTTAAATAATTGACGGCTGTAATTGTGATTCATATTAAGTGATTTTATTTTCTATTAGGCCATGTTAACTAGGGTTTTTTATTTAAAGACCTAGATAAATCATTTTCTTGTACCAAAAAAATATTATATTTAATTATTTTAATTTTTACGGTAAATATACATATATATATGTATAATCGTAATAAATAATTTAATTTGTGCATATTCCTTTAGTATCGATTCAATGACAAAGGTCAGTACATTATTAATCAATAAACAATATTACGCTTACAATGTTTTTAATGATATTGGACGATTTATAACTAGTGAATTATTTTTGTGATTTGCAATATTAATCTTAAGATTTTACAAGCCTCTCAAAATCCTAAAATTTTTGAAAAAAATCATGTCAGGGAGATAATCATTTGTAATTATTGTTTAACCAGAAAATAATATAAAAAACAATATTTTAATCTAAGATAGTTGTAAGTCCGTGTGTATGTATATGTATATGAAAATCGAAATAGGCGCGTATAAATTTCTTGCTGAATATTTTTTTCTGAACATTTTTGCTGCGTATATTTATTAAGTTACAATTTTACATGAAACTATGTTAGACTTTCAACGACATTTAAAGTCTTAGTTATTACTAACAATTAAAATATGTACAGAAATAAAAGTTAATTTTGTGGTGAAATAAAAGTTTCATTAAATATACAAAATGTAAGATATTTTTTTTGGAATGTATGTTTAATTCAAAAATGTCTGAATTTTTAATAATTTTTCTTGTACTTTTAAAACAGCAACAATAATATTGTTATCATATAAAATATTTGTACTCATATATCGATATTTCACTTTTTATTCAATTTAAATATGTTTTTATGATGTGAAAATTTGCGTAGGATATTTTAAAATAAAAATTTTCAGTGATAAATACGAAATATATTTACCTTATAATTTGTGAAAAGTTTATTGGTATTTAAAATGACTTCTCCCTTCATAATTCGTTCATTAATATTTATAGCACATTCAAAATCATAACTGTGGCGAAGATAGCGTGGGATATTAATTTAAATAGTTACATAAAATGCTATGTCGTCATTTTCAAAATTTTCCCAAATATCTGTTCGATATCTTTAACGATATTGGATATTCATCCTTAAGGGATTTAACAACTTTACCCGAATAATCACGTAATTTCCCGTAACCTAACCATAGTCCACAACAAATATTATTTTTATCATTAGAATTTCGTGCTATATAAATTGAACGAACGTATGAATAATAATTTTTTTTTATATCCTACTTATTGCGTGGGTTTAATATGGTGCACTCACATTAATGTTTATCATATTCTCCGCAACAACAAATTTTACGAAATCTATTGTTAATTGTAGTTATTCAAACAATTTTATAAATAATTATTTTTAATTTATTATTATTAATTCTTTCTATAATTTTCTGTAATCTGAAAATTCTGTAGTTGTACGCTTGGTTTTGTTGTTTTATTTGACTTTTTTGAGCAGTGATAAGCAGTAACGTAGAATGAGTTTTGTGAACTAGTGTAGTTTTTCCGTGTTCTTTTTCAAAGTTGTTTGTTCGGATATGAGCTCGAACGACGAACAACGCCACGCTTTAAAATTTCGTCAACGCCTAAGGAAGAGGGTCGCGAAGACTTAAGCCTAGATCAAAAAAGCATATTCGATTGAAGAGAGGATGATTAGGGTGACTGTACTCAGATAGCGCACATTTTTGTAAACCTGCTGCTTTATTCCCGCATTCTGGGCAAAAATTGACTTTGATTAAAGAGGAATTAGTGAACACAGCTGCAGCCTTTGTTCGGGATGATTGACACATGTCGATCAGAGTACTGGAAGCGGCATAAGTCGTGTTGAAGATATCGTATTTTGAATTCCGCGAGATCAATTGAATTGCGAAAAGAGTGCTCCACGTAGGTTCCGAACATGCTTAAGGAAGAACAGATGGAAATACGCTTTGAAATTTGTAATGAATGGAAAAAGCGAATTGCGGATGAACCAGATATCTTGAGCAGAGTCGTTACAGCGGATGAACCATGATCCCATTATTTCGATCCGCTGACAAAGCAAGAAAGCTGCACTTGAAAATCGCAAAAGTCACTGTGCAATAAGAAAACTTGCGTTTTCAGGAATACATTTTTCAAACCATCGTTTACAATACCTAGATATCGACGAATTGGGCTCACTACG
The DNA here is from genome assembly GCA_025469175.1 of Geopemphigus sp. TES_GeoC_2020. Classification (NCBI taxonomy): domain Eukaryota; kingdom Metazoa; phylum Arthropoda; class Insecta; order Hemiptera; family Aphididae; genus Geopemphigus; species Geopemphigus sp. TES_GeoC_2020. The sequence goes on from JAIPRN010004638.1 coordinate 9,136, forward strand.
TCCTTTGTCTGTACAAAATGAATCGCTTTTACATTGTAGTGCGGTACCAGCTGATAGGTAGTACTACATTCCCTTACGATTTTTAATTTCATATTTTTTGCATTACCAGTTGTATTTTATATTGTATAAACATTATGTGTTTATAAGTGTTGGACAAATATTTTTATATCTTGGCGATTTAAGGTTAAATTGGTAACAAAAAATTTAATTTACAGTGGAACGTGGATTTTGTATTTCGACGCAAGAGATATCGAATGAAACGTTATTTTGGAAACGAAATTAAGTTAAATAAGTTATCGATCGAATAATTTATTAAACTCGGTAAAACAAATTTGAAGATGGTTATCATTTACAATTTTCGTATTATAAGCCATTTTTATGTGTAATAGAAGATATTTAATAAAAAGTAACAATTGTTTTTTAAAAAAAGACCGATTTTACTTTATTATGTGCAATAAATAAAAAATAATAAAAAGATAAGAAAAAAGATATGAGAGTAAATTGCGGAGCGGCTGTTGTTTTCTTTAATGAGTTATTACAATAAGTGTCCGGGATGGTGAGTCTGAGAACTATTTGGAACGTATTTGTAAAGCAAAGTAATCGAATGAAGTGATAATAATCAAATAAAATGAATATCAAAAACGAATAATAGTTTTTACTTACCTCACTGACCGTGTTCGACTTCTTCAGTCTGAAGACGAAACAGATCATGCAAAGCATCGAGTAAAAAATTGGGTAAAAAAGGTTGGGTCGGTTGAATCTTCGCTTTCTAAATTCACCGATAATGTTAAATGAGCCAAAATGCAGATTTGTTCGTAACGTTTAACTGCTCTTCTCCCTCACATTACTAGTTTCTTGAAAAAAGTTGAGGATTGTTTCTGTACTGTTTCAAACACACTATACTCACATCAGCGAGTAAACGAGAGTCATCTAAAGCTATACTTGCACTACTGAGGAGACGAAAATCATCTAAAGGGCCTGGGGCGTAATTTTGGACTTATATAACATTTGCGGGATTAGACAATGGTGATGAACGGATTAATCAGGGTCGTCTCGTTATGGAACACGGCATGCTTGGCCTTCACATTGTTAGCGACGTTTGCCTTTATATTTATATTTTTTGTGTCTGTCCTTTTGGGTATCCATAAATTTTTAAGTATTTAAGTTCAAATTCGTGAGAATTTTTCGTCCTTTGGCGTAATATTCGTTTTATTCCGTTATGTAACCTTATCACAAATGGTTGTCACCTCTCAGGCGTGTTTACGTTCTTTTTGTTTTATTTATTGTGAGTTATTTTTCGTATTGTAAATACGATTCATGTATGTTCATATATAATTCGTTATCCTTCTATAGTAGGTCGGCATTTTGAGGTGATCCATCGTCAATAAGTTTTAATTGAAAGAAAATCGTATAATGTTTCTGCTATATTTTTTCAACTAAATTAATATCAAAAATAACTATGTCAAGTAATTATTGTAATTTTGAATTGCGTGCATTTAATTACATATGAAAGAACATTTAAAAATAATACTTCGCCAAGTTACAACTCGTTAATGATTTTATATATGTTTTTCATTCTTATATATATATATATACTTATACATACGTACAATTACGATTATATTGTCAAAATTAATTGTTATCAACTAAATTTTGACGTAAAAACGGTTCTCGACAAATAACTTGGGAATTTGAGTAATCGTAATCGGTAAACTTGACAAATATCGTATTAAATTTGATAAATAAGCGTAACGTTGTGTATTGTATTATATAATGTGACTTATCAGATGCATAAATAAACACGTGTAATAACTTACTCAGTTCCGTGGAACAAACGTGCATTAATTAAATGTTTATCTTAAATTATATGTAATAATTTGAATTATGAAATATATTTTATCAGCTTAGAGAATTACTATTATAGTAGGACAAATTATTTGACGTGTTATTATTAACCTTAGCGTAATTACGTTGTCGATTATATTCACGTCAGCCGTGTATAGTTTTTGATTTGAGTATTGTCACCGTATGTGTTCTTATCGAAGCTCAGTGGTGTATGTATCGTAACGATGTGGTTTTCATTTAAATTATTTACTAAGAAAAAAATGTATTTTAGAAGTCGCCGTGGCCACTATACTCGAAAATAGCACGAGCGATTAAACGTTGAGTATTTATTCACCGTGATAGACGTCTTAAGTTAAAAAACAAATATATATCTATACCTTATACGCATTTCAATTTCAATTTAATTTCGCAGAAAAGTGTTTTAAAAGTTTCACGGTAAAGTTGTTAAGTAATATATATATATATATATATATAGGTATTGAGGTATATATTAATATATTATATGAAAAAAATCTAATTTGAAAGGGAAATCTTTCGGGTTTTTCTGATCGCATAATTCGATAAAACTTCAGTAGAATGTATCCAAAAGAAAAGACGAAATTCACTGTCCGTGTTTAAATAAGTATGTATTATTCACCGTAAAATTTATATTTGCATTCTATTTACGATTGTTAATATTTTATTAAAATAAATTAACTTTCGCTAACTCTGCCTGAGTACTCATATTGATCATTTTATTTTAATGTCGGGTGCTATTTTTTTTGCAAACTGTAATAATTCTTACCCCAAGAAAATAATATGGCGGAAATTAATTTCGGCTTTATTGTCTTAGCGCCTGTCGTCTTGCGGTAACACAACGTATTCACGTCAATATTCTCACATTCGACATATTATAGCCGTTTGGCAAGCATCAGAATTTTTCTAGATTGTCACTTTAAAACTGTATTTATTCATTTTTATTTTTCCGTGGTATCAGCATGTTTTTCTTTATGGATACATTATTATCTGTCCATCAACAGCCCATTGAACGTCAATAAGTATGCTTTGAACTTTGGATGTGAATGTTACGTCAATTTTTCTGTTATATTTACATAATTGTTTTTCATTTTTATAATAAAAATTAAACTACGTGTCATGTATGTTTCGGGTTTTCTTTAATTAAATTACATTCGAGTCGACGTGAATTTTACCAGCTTCGCGAATATTAACCGAACAACAGCCAATTGTTGTATTGATTGACAGTGGGCTGTTGAATTCTATTATTTACGGTCTATTTTGTCTGGGCGCTATTAAATTCTTCATTTTTAATAACTAATTGAACGAATATGTTTTTAGTCTAAAGAAAATTAAAAGAACGAAAATATTGGATTTTGGCCAAATGTGTTATAAATGGTGTGACATTTGATAAAATATGAGCTGACATAAAGTTTATTCTGTTATCAAACAAATATATATTTAGAATTCGTTCAAATAAAGTGTTTTATCGTTTGTACTAAGATGAAAACGCGGTATGGTTGTTTGGAAAATTTTTTGATATTTATAAATAAGTTTAATAGTTATAATAGTTCTACGTAAAAAGTACTTTAAATTGTATTTTACGTAAAACGCAAAACGATTAATTTGAACAAATACTTACTTTATGAAAATTGTCATTAATAATATTTATTCATATAAATTAGTGATTAGAACACAATTATATATTTAATATGAAAACCATTTAAACGATGAACTTAATGATGATAACAATATACTGTGAATAAAAGAAATATAGTACGATAAATATATTGCATAAAGGCATTAAATATTATAATTATAATATTAATTCTACTTATTATTAGTTCAATTTTCGTTATCTTTACAGTTTTATTATTTTTCGTTTGTTAAATATCCTAGTCGTCAACATTTAATAGACTGTATCTCTAAAAATATTATTATTTTACAATTAATTATTATTCTCTTTATTGAAGAAGTAGTTTTTAATAAATCATTAATTGAAATTGTGTAAATATTATACTTAAATGAATACTGACTGAGATATAAGATTGGCGTTTTTTGTAAAACACAATGTATAATTCTATACAACAATGTAGTACGTAAACATGTATTATATATTTTTTTTATAGAGTACATATTTAAATATTAGAAAAATATAGAAAAAATATTTTGTATATACGTGTATATATATGTATTAAATTTAATTCGTTTTGAAAAATTTGACGTCCGAGATGAAAATCATGACTAATCAAATCTAATTTTAATTTTGAGTACATTTTTATAATTTAAGTTAAAATGAATTATTAATGAATAAAAAGTTTTTAATAAAGAATTACATTTTTTTGAAAACGGCTTATATAACGTTTAAACAATATAAATTTTATTGTAGATTAACCACAGAGGAAGTGTAGCGGTAAATTAAATTTTTCATTTGTAATAAAAGTCTTACTTTTATTTAAATTAATCAAATTAAAAGTTTTAATTATTTTTATTGTTGTGGTAATTAATAATGTCGTCCGTATGAATTATTCTTTCAATTTCATATTTATTCACCATTATTGTTTAATTTATCGCGACTATAAAATAAATATATATTTTTCGAATCTGTTTTCAATGATTATGTTTAAAAACTACTGTTTAAATATAAATTATTAGTAGAGAATTTCGTTAAGAAACATACTATATGCACATTATTTTGTCAATTGCAGTTATACCGAGTATTTTATATACCTAATTAATTTTTTCAGAAAGTAAAAGTTTCTCTTATTTTTTTATTATATATTGATTGACTAGTTCAATCCAAAATAATTTTTTTTTTCACGTAAAAATGGCGTGATGCTTTGTTTTGGTAATTTTATATACATTTAGTTTTAAAAATATATTTTATGTATTTGTTTAAAGTTTTATTATATGGTATTAACCACTCAAATATTTATATACACCTTGAACTGGGTCGTTGACTTTTTATATA
>JAIPRN010004639.1:0-13943 GCA_025469175.1 Geopemphigus sp. TES_GeoC_2020
TAAGGTTTTGTCAAATGTCAACAGCAAATAATTTGCCTATAATTATAAAAAAAAAATCGTTTAAAATAGCACACTCAATAGACTAGTATTTATAAATCTTGAATATTAATAAAATATGATACGTGAACTAAAATACGAGGGCTTTCCAAAAATTAACGCCCACTATTATACTATATAAAAATGTTTAACAAAATTTTCTTATAGGTGTTCAATTTTATTCATACAGTTTAAATAGACAAATTAGCGGACAGTTTTTTAAATAATTTAATGCGTTTTAAACAATGTAAAATTATTGAAAGTTTGCATTATAATATTATGCCTTTCATTGAAATTTAAAACAGTTTATATAATCGAATATGGTAAAGATATAAAATATGTAAATACACTGTACGTCGTAAGTGTAAAAAATATTTTAATAAAACGATAGCACTTTGGACGCTAATGAACAGTCATGAAGTGAGCGACAAACAAAATGATTTTGAACGATCCTCCTAACAAAAAAATTAATCAATTGATAAAAGTAAACCGTTAAAATAACTAAAAAATCGCTTGGCCAACGCATTTATCGTACAATATTCAATATGTATTCACAAAGGATGAAAAACATTTGAAATAAGAAAATTCAATTAAACGACTTTTAGAAATTATAAATTCGAAAAATAACGAAGAAATTAAACGATATTAGAATTAATATTAGGCCTGTTAATGTATTACCATTTTGTCAGACCAAGAGAATTCGGAACGTTGTTTTAATTGTAGTTTAGTGCTGTCCAAAAAAAATGTACAGTAAAATATTATCTGAATCAGAATATTGGTATTCTTTCAACATCATGATCGGCAATAATAACATTTAATACAATAATTTACGTTACTTATGTAATAATGACAATATAATAATTCATCAACCGGTATAATATCGACACACAAAAAATTGTTCCTCCATGTATTAAATTATAAATTACCATACTGCAAATATAAACACATATTTTAAAATGACAGTCATTCGTCATTGATTTAACCAAACCGTTAAACTTTGTGCAGCTCACACTTTTCTTAATACAATGCCTACAAATTAAGCAACCAGTTTTTAAGAATCGTGTGTTACAGCTGATTTTCTGATAATACTATATATATATAATTCAAATTTTGAAACAATTATATCACGTTAACAATTACCATAAGTATTTTTGGAATTTGTGTATTCATATTATACGTTAAATTCCAATGAAGCACAATGTATCGCATTGTTTATAAACTGTTTCAGTAATTTATTAATATACATAGAAGAAAACCACATACTCCAGAGTACCTAAATAAATTATAATTTAACGTCGTATGAAGTATTAAATTAAATATCTAAACTATTTAGTTTAAAGATATTGCAAACGGATTATTATACATTGCGTTTGATGATTTAACAATAGGTGAATATTTTGAAAGGATTTTTGTCTACAATATTTATTTATTAAGCGCCAATATTAACTTACGTAATTCAATGCTAAATCGGGATGATTTGTTTGTATTCCGTCGTCAAGTATAGAAACGACAATTCCTTTTCCCGTGTATCCTTTTTGCCAAGCAGGTCCTATATTCATATCGAATCCTCCTTTGGCGCCTCCGTTCTATATATTTATATAAAAAACATATATTATTTATATATATATAAATATATTTATAATCTATGTCCGTGTACATAGTGAAATAACATTTTAAACTAGTATGCGTAGGCAAGTGTATGTATATGTGTCAAATATAAAGCTTTAGTAATCATTTTGGACCAACTGGACAAGTGATTCATTTCCCTACATAGCAATAATTCTGAACCTCGTATTAGCGGCAGTTGTAATGTCATCGGTTCTCCAAGGGCCATAAATACACAGTGGAGTTGGATTTCGCAATAACAATAAAAGCGTTGTATATACAGTTGTAAAATATACGTAAATTACGTACTCCCATAATAATTGTTATTATTACAATTATTAGTTTCACACGTGAAATTCTCAACGATTCCGACATTTTTATATAAATTTATTATTTTACGAATATCTGACGAAATAATTATCTAATCTCATACTGTGGTAAAAAATGAATGAAACTTCAATACAATTTATCAAACAGTGTAAAAAAAGAAACATATAAAGGTATTATAATCGACGAAAAACATTGGACGTGTTATTAAAATTACGAGTATTGAAGAACATTTTAGAGACCTGATTTAAAAAGTGTGTCAAATAATTCGTTGGATTGTCTATAAGCGAAATTAGACAAAAAAAATATTATAAAATTATATTACATGTTGATTAAGATTTTGTCAAACTACATGACGTCCGGGATAATTTATATTCCTAGTTTCAATAATTAATTGGAAAATAAAAACATTTTGAATTAAAAAAATTATTTGTATGATATTTCTATAGATATTATAAATTGGACTACATTGTTTAAGGTTAATTAAGTCAAAAATGAAAAGGAAATTTCGTAATCGATTATTTCTGTATGATAACATAAAGGAACGTATATATAGAGAAACAATTTAATTAAAACTATTATTCTTTCAAAAATAAAAGAAGATATAAACTTTTTCAACAATACATAATTACTGTAGTTATTTATTAATATAACGAAATATAATTTTAAAAACAAATAACAAAATATGTATTATAATTAAAAATAATTGTATATTAGTAACATTATAAGTAATCTATCAAGATTAAATTTAAAATGAAAACATAGATTTTTAATTCGCATGACAAACGACACATTGTTTCTCGTAGATAAATTGATAAATTATTTAAAAGTTATTTGACCCCTTGCAAAATGTTAATTCTTATTACTATTCAATAAATAATTATAATTCGTGTATTTTAAGTACGTAAATCTTAGTTAAAGCTTGGAATACCGGCGAGGTTATATTTATTATTTACATAGTTTTCCATTCGCCTTATTATCTATCAGAAATTCAATACGAAGAATGCGTTAGTTTAATGATGATACATTTTAATTAACATAATCATTTAATTAAAAATATAGCCCATAATATTAAAAATTATAATGTTATTTTAAATGTTTTTTTTTGCAATGTAATAGGTGAGATATATTAATAAAAAATATGAAAAACAATTATAATTATTTTGTAAAAATAGTGTGCTGTTTAACCGATCAAAATAAAATAAGTTGGCATTGTTTCTAAATCAACTTTGAATCGCATAACAATATTTTAACGCAATGATTAATATGTGACTTTGTAATAATATTCTATTTAAATAAAATTGAGAATACCGATGAATTAAAAACGTTTTAAATATTTAACATTTTATTGAATGTGGACATTTAAAAATTAACCCCATGTATACTTAAAACTTTGATGAGTTCAATTACGTGAACTTAAATACGTCGTGTACATTTTATAGATAATAACTAAGTTGAAAGATAAATATCCACTTTTGTAGAAGTTTGCGAGATTATTGCATAAAATTAATTCATTAATGAAAGTTTATACAATTAGCAATTACTGATGTTTGACAAATATTCTCATCGTATAAGTTATAAAATACGTAAATAATTAATGCAATAAGTGTACAAGCTATATAAACAATATTCGTGAGCTTTCTATAATAAATAGTTATTCGTTACCTATACTTTTATTTCTGTTACATCGAAAAAAAAGTTATTTAAGTTAACAGAAGTGACCTTATTTCTGAAGAAGATGAAAAGGACTTTATAGAAGATAGACTTTCGATAAAAATAATTAAATTATATATTGCTAGAAAATTATTGTTACCATGATATCAAAATTGATATACCATTTTTTGTATAGGCAAACCAGTATTATTATTTATATATATGTTTTATTAATTTTTTGATAGCAAATTTAAAAAAAATAGTTAAAAATACCGTGTACAATAATTATAATTGAATATTTACATTTATATTATTTTTTTGTTTATTTGCCATAGTAATTTTAACTGATTAGAATATACTAAATCACGTTTTGTAACTTATATATTACACTAAAATTTTCATAAATTCAGGCATATAATAACTCCATAAAAAAAGTTGATTCAAAATAATTATGAATATATACATTTTATTTTTTTTAATTTGTATAAAAGTTAATATATTAATTAATTATAAAATGTATAACGAAAACGGTATTGTACACAAACCTTAATATAGTCAAGTATTTTAAAACATAATTAATAACCCAATATGTATTAATCTAAACATAATATTATTATATTTATTTATATGTATATTTGTTTAACACTATACATATTAATATATCTAATAAATTAATTCATTATTTCAATATAAATATATAATATGTTACATAAAAATTGGTATTAAGCATGCATATTACACACATTTAACTAAAAATGTGATCATATGTAAAATAAGGAAAAACATTAGTTTATTTCGAATTTGAATAGTATTATAACCTAAATTTTAAAAAGAAATTAGTAATATAAAATATAAAATTCAAATATAATATTTAAACTTATTATATTTGTTTTAATTTAATTTAACTTAAGTTCATATTAAATGACAAATTCATACAAAAAAAAGTAAATAAACTGGTTAAATATTTCGAAAAATACACGTGTTTGATAATTAGAGTGTAATTGAAACACATATGTATATTTCCTAAAATAGATAATTGCATAATATATTATTTTAATAAAATTTCACAACAATTTCAAACTGATAAAACACATTTTCCTTTCAAGAAAAAAATATATTTTATACTTTAGTAAATTGAAAAATTTTTATCCCAAATAATTAAATATAACTAAATGTGATAATTTTTTCTAAAGTTTTATTTAAATATGTCTTTATATAAGTATTTATTTTATTACAAAAGCAAATTTCTTTTTTATCAATAAATATATCTTTAATTATTAATATATATATATATATATAATTCATTTTACAATATGTATTGTTTCGTCATAAAAATACTTAACACGTATATAATTGTAATCTTATAAAAAAATTTTTTATTTAATAAAAGTTACGAAAAAAATTTAAAAATATGTGATTATTAATTTACAATAGATTAATTTTCCGTACTAAAATATAGTAATATACTTTGAGTAATAATATTATTTATTACAAAAAATAATTGTTAATAATAATTTTTCGCTTAAATTATTTTTTTAAATACAAATTTCAAAATTAAATAAATTTTGCAAAACAACGAGAATAATTTCAATTATTAAAATAAATATTTATTGCAGATATCAAATTTTATACTAGTATAAAGAGCAAGATATTTTAAATTACAAAATTGTACGTATTATAATAATTATTATTCGTAATAAAATAAATCCAAGTTTATTTTGTCGCCTATTATAAAAATAATAATAATAATCTATACGATTGTGAATTTATATTTTGTCATTAATTAAAATATATATATAATAACAATCAATTCAATATAACTTTTAAAAATTAAAATTACAATAAAAATTATTTATTGGGAAAATGGTATATAAAATATAAGTACATAAAAACCCCCTTTTTTGTGCCAACAATTTAAGGCAATAAGCCAAATTTAAATTGTTTTTTGAATTATTAGCGTATAATTTAGAAACAAAATATGTTTAATTATTAAAATAAAGTTTGGATTGTGATATTTAATAGTTTAATATTTAATGTATATTAATAAGTAAAAAATACTTTATCTTATATAAGTAATAATTAATTTATTATTATTAATTCGTATTATTATAATAAGTTTAAGTAAACAATGTTTTGTATAAATAGATAAATTCTATTTTTTTTATATTCAATTTTTATTTTTATATAAATTCCCACATAAAGATAATATGCTATACTGAATATGTTTATATGAGAAACAAAGGGATTTTATCTAACTTAATATTTTACTACCTATCTATTTATAATACAATTTTAATCAATTTAACTTAAAATTACATTTATACACGTACTAAGTATAAGAGAAAAATATAACGGTTTGGTTCAATTTATCTTGATAAAAATATTACATAAACTAAATGCTTGTATTTTATTAATTATTTCGTTAAATGTATTTCTGTTTGTTCTTAATACTGTTTCCTCGTGTTTAAAAAGATTATAAAAATATAAAGATTCGTGTGGATGAACAATTAATGATATGTTTTCCCATTAAATTAAATAATGACTCAGTAATAAATTTGTGTTTTCCATTAGCTTAGTTTTTATTTAAAACATAAATGTCGATTTTAAGTGTAGTTTTTTCAATATAATGGATATTGTGTTCTGTAAGTTTTCGTCATGACTGTATTAATGTATATTTACAATTATTGTTAAATTATTTGTTTTAAGCTATTTGCAACTGAGAGAGGATTAGTTTTTCTTTCTATACTATATACATTGTAATTTAATAACAATTTGACTGTTTCATATACTCTATTTTAAGTTAATTATATTTAATATATACTTCATTTAATTGAAAACAAAACATTTCCTTTATTTTAATCGCTCTTAAATTAATATGTTCAAACCTATTAAGTAAAGACAAGTAAATCTAATATTTCTATTACGAAATATATAGTTTTTGTTTGACAATTTTCGAAAACCAATACACTCTCCATTTTTCCACAATTAAATCATGTTTACTCTTAGGCCTTGTTTATGTTAACAATATCGACTTTTGATTTATGAATAATAACCTACATTTATATTTATAAATTCATAAGTAATATATTTATTTATATACATTTTTAAACGCGTCGATTTTTTAACTCTGGTAAGTATTCTTTTAGATATATGCCATTTTATTTAAAACACACTTAAGCGTAGAAGTAGATATTTAAAATTGAAATAACTATTTATTCTTTATTAGACATTTTTATGCTCGGTTGTTAAATGTCTGTCTTAATATAAATTATTCGTACCATTATATATCTTATATCTATTAAATATTAATCTATAATTGTAATTAAAATTTTGCGTATATCTATTTTCACTGAAATACTCAAAAAGTGAATTATAGAAATAATTAGTATGCATGCATGAAACGTTAAAGCATTAAGAACGTTAGAGAATATTTCTTTAATTATTTTCGTTTTATAACATAGAAAATAAAGATTATCATTTTAAAATAAAATGTTTATATTTGATAAATACAAAATTAGTGGAGATATAATTTCGAAAAAATTTATAAATTAATAAACTAACGGCTAAATATAATTAAAATTTTGGCTGACAATCGCTGATATATGATAAACATAACGCTATATATTTATTTTTATTTTTATTCATTAATTTGTTTATGCATACACATACGAAATTGATAAAACAACAAATTAGTAAAGTATAATTACACAATATAATTCTAATTACTCATTAAGTGGTATAATGATAGCTAAATAAATAATAAATTACGCTGTTTTTTTATAAACCTTCACTTTATAAATTTGAATAATTACTTTAGCATTTTAATTATTTGTAAATTATCTGAACTAAGACAAAATAACTGTGTTTTTCAAATATAATTTTCTTTTCAGACCGAAATATAAGTCATTTTATTTATAGTATATCGGTACAATTTATAATTTAGACGGCTGAATTAAATACTATTTAAAATAACAGAATTACGAAATACATAGTTTAGATATAAATCGTATTACATTATTGTACGTCACATATTGAACTAAGATTGAAAAAATACAAAATAATGTATGATCGAAAAACCATAACGTACACAAGTACAGTATCCCAATATCATAATTAATCATTTTTATTAGAAAGTTTTTCTATTACTTATGTAGAAATTATTATTGGGATATTATAGTGAATCCAAGGGAATCTACTTCAAATAAAATAAAATTTTAAATAATTTTTTATTGAAGTTTTTTAAACGTTTATTCAAATATAAACGACTTATTTTGTTATATATATTATTTACATACTATTTACTACAAAAAATTTTATTAACATCAATTATTTAATGAAGAAATCAAAATACACATATCACTTTAATATAAAATATATATTATATAAAACACTTATACTTAAAAAACTTAATGGTTTTTCTTTTATTTACAAAATAATTTATATATTATACTAGTAGATTTTGGGCCATGTGACAAATTAATTTACATGCACATCAATGTTAGTAGTATGACTTATAAGTTAATATTTTTAATCGTAACTTCATGAATAAAATACGAATTATCTTATGAGTACATTAATATTTTTGTTTTTGTTAATCGTGTTTATTATTCTGTATGTATAATTTTAACACAGCATATGCTCTATTATATTTGTCTGATCATTGTACTATTTTTTGTAATGATTTATTCTGTTTAACTGATTAATAATTTCCCACGCAGTTTTGTGTAATAACGGAAGTGTAATTAAAATTATAATAAATATAATTGAACTAACTTATTGTACGTTTAAATATAATTAGGCAACGTAGACATAACATTTTTAATCTTAAAATATTTCGTTGACATAACATGTGCATGCTATTTTAAGTATTATACACAAATTATTTTAAAATATACTCAATGTATAAACAAATATTTGAGTAACATAAATTATTTAAATGTCACATACGACTAATAAAGTCGATCAGAAATTATGTAAAGATGTTATATTAAAAATGTTATTTAAAATATTTAGCAAATTAACGAAACTTCAGCTTATCATTAATTTTTTACAATGTATAGACAATCTTGTAATTTATGGTTTTATGTTGGATATGGTAATTTGATAATCGTTTTCATAAGTTATATTTATAATGTAGTATTATTTTTATGCATTTATTATTTAAATACGTCATGAATATCTTGCCATTTATTTAATATATTAAGTACCTTTGTTTTAATTAATCAAAATATGAGTGACTGAATGTTTATATAGTTATTTATGTATTTATACATTTAATTCAAAACCAACGATTATTTACAGCAAAATTAGTTACAAATACAGGTCTAGTGCTTTAACATTTTTTTAAAATAAGTGCTTCCTGTAATTTTTTAAAAAAGTTCAATATTACACTAATATTTGTATATATACATTAATTTTTTTTAAATAGTACTATTGTCGACAAAATTACAAACATGAATGCAATTTTAAAATAATAAGTTTTTGTAACCTATTAAATGAAACAGAGTAAAGTTTCATGTAATCAATGCATAACTTAGTAAAACTATGTATACTAATATAGTAAATTCGTATATACCTATAAAATGGTATACAAAGAAATACGTCTCCAAAATATATTTTATGATACACAAATTTATATTTTTTTATTGTTTACTTAATGTGTTAAAAATAAAAAACCTAGTTTAAAATATATTATATTATATATTTTCTAAATAGATACATCTCGTTTTTCCTAAAAATATATAATTATCACAAGATTCCATACAATATAGATTAAAATTTTTATATAAAAATATTTAAAAAATAAACACTTCTAGTTCATAAAGTATAAAAAAATTTACCTTCTGTAACATATCTTAATTATTTTAATACAAGGTATATAAACAGAATAAACATAGGTTAATTCATGGAACACATTGTACAAAAATAAAAAAGTTACTAAATTTTTAGAATAAAATACTATAAAATATGTTTAAAATGTGGAAAATAGTACTTATTTGCAAATATTGTAAATTTTAAAATATTATATTCGATGTAATTTTAGTTATTAGTTTTTAAATAATGTATAAATCCTTAGTTTCAAATATATTTCTTATTAATAACACACATATTTAGAATTGTTGTATAATATTTCATCATAAAATCTATTCTTTTCAGTTCTCATTCTAATAACTACACAGAATGGGGTCAATTGTTTGAATGAATCTATAACATTGCTCTTTTTGTTCGAGCAAATATAGTATATATTCGTGATGAAACTCAAATTTCACTGGAGCAATATAAATACTTTACGAGTATTTTTCATTTGATGGCAACTTGATATAGGAGCGAAGTCATAGCACCCACATTTTAAAAATTGTATCCAAACAAAACATAAAAGTTAATAAGGAATATGTAAGTCTCTAATAAATTCATTATGTCTTGTAATTTTATAAATGAATTCTAGTTTAATTCAACGTGAAAATTTCAGTTATTAATATTTATCAATTTTATTATTAAACACACACACAAATATACTTTTATTTGCCCATATATATTTTTATGAAAACGTGTAAAATGAATTCCTAAAATATGTATATGTATTATTAAATTTTATTTTACATAAAAAACTTTTATTTTTATAAACTGTATATTCTTATTAGTTATGATATACTTCAATTTTTGAAGTACGTAAAACAAAAATTTCAAAATGTTTCAATGAATTCAAAACGTCTATTAACTTGTTATAAATTATTTGGAACGCCAAATTAAAACTTCGAAATTATTTGAAAAATATATTTCATTGAATAATGAGAAACGTATAATATAATATAATGGAAGGTAATATTAAAAAATTGTCCTAACTATTCAATAGAAATTTTCAGAGGAAATTTTGTTTTTATAAATATATGATGAAAAATTTTGATTAAATATAAAGTTTTAATTGCAATAATCATTACCAAATTTACTATAGCTAAATCAAGAGTTTACCAAATTTTTTAAATAACATAATTAAAATTAATTTAAATATAAAATACGCTTTTTATATTAAACGAATAAAATATTATGTAACTAAAATGTTAATTGTTTATGTTACTTTTTCATTCAAACTATTCTTAATAGCGTCAACAACGTTACTTTTTTCATCCATATTATATAAGTTATTTTAAACACAAAACTAATCAAAGAAAAATTCTCTTACAAAGTTAAAAAGTCTTTGGGAATGCAAAGAATAGGAAAAAAGTTAAGCTGTATTACTACTTTAATTCTATAAAAAAAATGATTGTGTTAAAATTATGTAGACAATATTTATATTGTATAGTTTTTAAAAATGACTTGTTATTAACATGACCAAAATATTTAAGTACAGTGGCAAATAAAAAAAAATATTGGCAAATTAATTAAAAGTATAATAATAAATGGTTTTAACGTTCAAAAAGCATGTATAGTTTATTAAACCTAATCTTAAATTTTTTTTTTAAATAAAAATGTTGGAATATTTTATTTTTTTTACAAATTAAATTTCGACGAATGTATATTTTATTTGACGTAGGTACAAATGCACTACTAAATTTGATGGCACAATCGATTGCCATTTCCTTATACTGACAACAAAATTAAAAATGTAGAATATAAAAAAACGTTATTCGTATTAATTTCTAAAACAATGTTTGGCGAAAAAAAATGTTCAATTTTTTGCAAATTGAATATTTATATTACATTTTAGTCGATATGGGCACATACGCTTAAATACATAAATTTTTATTTTGTTATTTGTATTAATAATCTTATTTTACAGTTTAGTTGAATATAAATGTTACATCAAATATGACAAATGTGTACTATATTTTAGAAATTTTCAATCATCAATGGATAATTTGTAATATGCCCGATCTTAGTAATTTTGGCAATAATTAAATACACTAAATACGCAAATTTACAGGCATATTTGTTTTTCTTTTACACAAAATATCCCCTGTAAAATATCAATACAATTCTGAATATTGGACATTTCTCATTCTATAAATAGGTATTTCTCTTGCAAGAAATTTTGTATATTATTTTGTATATTCAGTAGGCACCAATATACCACGTTATATATCGATAATCGATAAGCTTACCTACTATACATAAAATACGTATATTGTAAACCATAAATCGTAGAATGTTCCAGACATTCTTATAACGATCACTATGCTATTCCAATCACTTCCATTCCGCAAGGGACCGACATACTTAAACGATGTTCAATCAATGTACACGTATTATATATAGAAATACCGTATCACATTGGAATCCTCAATAATGTATCATTAATGATATCCGCTATTTAGAGTTCAGTTTATTATTAGTTTATTAACCGAGCAGATTAATGAAATTTATTTTATATATTTGAAATTAAACTATAAGCATAATATGTGTATGAAAAATAGTATGAATTTCGACAAATTTCCCTTATTATTATTACTATGTTATTTTGGTTCAATGTATATATTACCACATCCTGGTTATTTTTTCTTTATTCTCACGATATTGACGTATTAATTTATATTAATAATCATTGCGAATGTCAAAGAAATTTCGTAATATTTCATTTTTCACAAATTACGAACACACTAAAATGTTACGAATATTTTTTTTTAATATAAATATATATTAATTTTGGTTACGAAAACTTTAAATATTTAAATGGTTATTTGACATTATTATAAATATAAAATTGTCTCAATGAGATACGTATTGACCCTCCGAGATATTGGAAAAATTTGGGGAGGCCATCTATACGTTTTAGTACTTGGGGACCCACCGCACAATTTTGTACATTTGTTCGGAAAAGTAATTATTTTATTTCCTAATGTTTGCAACAAAAAGTGGTATTTTAGTGTAATGATTAAAATATAGTTTACAATATGACTCCGACCACTATGTATTATAAATAGTTATCAATAATCATATTTTTATTAATTAGTTTTCCTAATAATTCAAATTATGTTTTTTTAATATTATAAATAGATATTTTGTGCTATATGTTTTAAATTTTAACCACTACAATTAATAATAAACATAAATAAACATTAATAAACATGAATTATGACAGTTTCGCGAATCACGAAATTGGCTCGATATATTAATACTGTGGTTTATATTTAATGGAAAATTATCATTTTTAGTGTTATTAGATTATATAATCAGTTATAGGTTAAACTTATTTATATTTCGTTACTACATAGTTTAATGCACTTTGTTAGAATACAGTACACACAGTTTCCGGGTATAGAAATTTGACCCAGTACGCTATTGATCTCGATAACATTATTAATTAGGAAAATTGAGTGACAATGTTAAAATGGAAATATATAAACAGACCATTGTAATTTTTTCAGAATATATGGAAAATCAGATTTTTATCAGTAATAAAATAATTTTTAATTTTGTTTGTTATAGAGTTGCATACGACGCCTTAGCCATCACGTATAAGCAATAATTAAATATTGGAATCAAAATTCTAAAATATGGTATTATTGTAACAAATTTCAAACAGAGCTTAGGATAATGTTAAAAACCATAAGATATCTATGACGCGTTTATTATAATACTATAATCTTATATTATTGCGTATATTAATATAATAAAATGATTTCTTATGTAATAAAATATAAAAAAATTTCAACAAACTTAATTTAAATACAAGAGTACCACTAATAATATGTGAAATACACACATACATATTTCCTTTTACATTTTTTTTAAAGGATACATTAACAATTGTAATTAGTAATTATAACAATAAGAAAAATAATAATCATATTTACTTTGCCTACTAATTTCAATATTTCTATTACACCTGTATTCGATTTAAAATCAATCGATTAGACTAAAGAACAATTGTTTGACTAATGTTATATCCGTCACATCCAATATAATTTTATGGCCATTTTTCAGAGTATTATATAAGTGGGATTAAGCTATCATTAAGTATACAACAATGATGGTACATTTAGTAAATCCCCAGAATGTTTTTACATAATGTCCTTCGATATTTAGGTAGTTAATGTCAATTTACCTCTTTATTTATTTTTATTAATTTGATATAAAATTTAATTTTAACTATTTATATTTCTATATATCATTGAAAGTTTTGGGTAAACTTATTTTTAAAAACTACAATTTTTTTTGTTTTATATTATTTATATATAATACAATTAATTATCGTATTATATTAATTTTAGTATTTATGACTGTATGTGTGGATGTATATATCTTTATTAAGATGACGTATCTACTATTGACAAATCATTTAAACTTAAGAAGGAAATACTTTTATAATTAATATATATATATAT
>JAIPRN010004640.1:0-13939 GCA_025469175.1 Geopemphigus sp. TES_GeoC_2020
TACGAAATCGCTCCCTTTTCGCTTACTCCGCCGGCGGTCCTCGTTTTACGCGAGCGTTGTGTTTTTTTTCGCCGACCGGTAAAAGAATTTTTGATTAATGATATTACATTGATTTTTTTTCCGCCGTACTCATTCCCCTCCGCGATTTTCGTACTTTTGCGTATATATATATATATTTTTTTTTAAGTTTTTGTTTTGCATATTTCTTTCGGTTTTTTCCCTACGGGCGCAAGCGCGCGCATCCGCGTAGAGCCTTAAGAATTTATGCGTTTGACATAACTACCTATATATATATAGTTTTTTTATTGTATTTATTCTTTTTTCGCCGTCGCGTTGTACTACATTGCGTACATACAAACCGAAACGAACAAATAACTTTTTTCCGTTCGTCACGCGATGTTTTAATCGTTCGTTAAACACAAACGAACGTTTATTCGTCGCGTGGCTGAATTCGGCGTGGGAAGGCGTTCGGGACATTTACTGCGGGCCCCGCGCGTTCTCCCGAGCAATGGTTCGTTTAAACAGGAAAAAAACGTGTGGAGCTAATATTCGGGTAAAACGACAGAGCGTCGTTCCGGATTCCCGAGGGGAATAGCGAACAAATTAAAATTCGAAAACGCGTCGAAATGATTAACACGCGCGGTTTACGGTCGACGTTTGTGTGTCGTTTTCAATTTAAGCCGACCTAATCACGGGCGACGTGTGTTCACGTTCGACGCGTCGTAAAGTCGTCGTTCGATAGTCTCGACCGTTCGGAAGGGGAAATCATTTCACGAGCCGCACCGGTTCCGCGGCAACGGCGATGGCGTATACGTATGTCGGTCGCGAGAGACACGAACGTCCGGACGGTGATTTGCGTTCCGTTGGCGAATCGGTGGCCGGTGAAACGGCCTAAGGGACGACGGTGGCGGTTGGTCCACCGTCTACGGTACGACGCAATTAAACGCGTATATTTCGAGCGTTACAAATCGTCCGTCTATTATTCGTACACTATATTGTCGCCGTTACTCGATTACTACACTCGCGCGGTGCACACACGCACGCACGGTACAAAGCTTTGATAATAGGCCGTCTAAGTATATATATATATATAAATACGAGTAACACGTCGCGGTAATTTATCAAAATATCCGAGCGCTCACGTACGGTATATAGTCGAAAGACCTCGGTGTAAACTTTTGACGTTTTCAATGAGAGACCGTTTATACTTGTCGCACGACGTCTCGGTGCCGTCGATCCAATACACATATATATATATAGGAGAGGGATCCCTATATCGCGTATGAGCGTATACTCACCGTGCGTGTACGTATATATATATATATATATTCTCCGCTTTTTCTCCGCGAAAATCCGTAAACCCGAGTGAGTTGTCGCGGATGTTGTTTATATATACGGATCGGTAGAGAGGGTGCTACGTCGTCGTCGTCGTGTATATAAAGCGCGGTTATATTATATATATATATATATAAACTCGAGACCTAACGGATATGGTCGGGGGAGCGGGCGAGTAAAATTTTAAGGTGAACGCGCGGGAAAGGGAGGGGCGGCGGCGGTCGGAAAGGGCGCGACGACGTTAACAAAAGACGCCGCGGCGTTCCTGTTAATAGTATAATCTCTCGTCGAAACCGAAATCACCGCGAGTTTGTTACATACACGCGCGTCTCCGAGCTCTAATACGCGTGTATAGGTAATTTCTCACTAATACCCGCCTACGTACGCGTATATACTTGCACTAATGCGCGTGCGTGTATACGATATGTATATTTTATGAGACGTCGTTAACCGCGGTTTCGGTACCGTTTGCCGATTTGTAATCGCGTAAATACGCTTTACATCGTTATTGCGCGACGTTACACGCGCGTATATTCGCGTTGTAGATACGACCGATCGGCGTACCGTTTTTTTACGTCCAAATACTTTCGCGAGATTTTTCGCTTTTTTCTTCGTCCCGAGCGCCAATCATAAAGCCAACCGATTCTTAATCATTCTCCCGTCTATAAATACGTATAATAATAATAATAATAACGAACCGCGTCTACGATACCGATCGTACGCGACAGTTATTTCCGTTAACGCGTCGGAACATTTTTGACGTTTATCGATAGGCGTCGTATTACTTACGATTGGCGACTATCCGAATGTTCGCGTATAATATAGTTCGGCGAATATTTTTCGGCCGATCCCCCCCGGGAAAACCGAGCGACCGGCGAACGCGGAACGTTCGGAAATTCGAAACGTTACCGGGAGGAAAAGCGAGAATTCTCAAGCACACGGCCGTCGTCGAATCGTCGCCGACTACATTATTTTGTCGAAACGAAAAATGGCGTTCTCGGGTAAATGTCCCCGTTTTACGTACGGAACAAACGGATCGGACGACGTGCATAAACTATCGTACGCGGCGCGAACGTAGCGTCGTTCGTATTTTCTTTGTCGTTTTAGTCGGCGAATCCGGGAAATCGACGACCAAAGAGGGGAACAACGCATTTCGGGATGTAAGCGTTTCGGATTTCTAGCGGTAAAACGGAATATCCGTTTTATACACACACTATACGATATACTACAGTGACATAAGCCGCGTATACAATATATATATATATAGCGTCGTACGGTCGACGTGACCGAGAAACATGGCAACTGTTTTTGGGCGCGCGCGTTCATCAGTATTCGCGTCTCGTCATTGGTTCGTTTCCTCCGGTTCGGAGTCGGCGGCGGAGCTGTCAATCAAACTCGCGCGCGCCGCGGTCCCTACTCTGCTATACACACCACGCGTCGTCCCTCGGCTTGGGCGTGTATAAACCGTATAATATATATGTGTGCGTGTACGTGTAGTCGACGAAAAACCGTCGCGGCCCGCGTCGTCGAACGGAAAAATTGCGCTAACGACACGCGACGCCGTCGTTACTTCGAGTTCGGGAAACGTTCGTCCCGACTGTTCGAGTTACCACACGTACCGGCGTTACCGAATCTCGGACGTTCGTTTACCGTATAGATGCGTGTGTGCGCGTTTATTGTCGTCGAGCTAATGAGTCCGACCACCCCCCCCCACCGGCGGGACGTCTTCGCCCGTTCGTCCGGGACGACGCGAACTTTCCGAGGGCGTCACGTAATCGCCGGGAAATCACGTCGACTCGACGAATACCGTTCGCCGACGACGTATACGTTCGCGCGGGAACCTGTACGTAGATACAATATGTTACGGCGGCCGACGAAACTTGGAGAGCCTATACGCGACGCGCGCTATATCCTTTTTCCCGTCACGGCCGCCGCCCGAAACGCTGCGTATAACTTATTATTAAAATATGCTAATGTGACGTCATACTTCCCTCAAGTATGTGTGTACGGCGTGCTCGCGCTCGCGTGTATATATATAGATTTCGTAAGTATCGTGAAGCGCGGAGGGTCGTCGCGTGCGTGTAATGTATGCGCACTTGTGCGCGCCGTTTGAACGGTACACGATGGGGCGAGGGGGCAGATTCGAAGTTTCTGAAAACCCGCCCGCCCGTCCGCCGCGTAGAAAATCGACGGCCGATGACGGCGCGCGCTGTATATTATTATTATTATTATTATTATTATTATATGGCGACGTTCGTAGACCAAAAGGTACGCGAAGACGATTGTGTAGGCGATATTTCGGGCGAAATAAAATCGGTCCGGCGGATTTCCAATGGTCGGTGGCAGACACGACAGCGGAGAAAATACGTCGACGGTACTACTTACTCGGGCGCATCGTCGTCTCGCGGAAACCTCGAAGGTTTTTAAAGTAATTGAAAAAAACGACGAGCAAACGGGAACCCGGCGAATGAACTCTCGTCGTTGTTAAATTCGGATTTACGAACCACCGTTACCCGCGCGACCACTACCCTATACACACACACACACGTATATTACGTATACCACGTGGCGCGGGCCGTATTATTTCGCGCGCCACCCTTCTTTATTCGTCGGTTCCGTTATTATATTCGTTCCTTGTCGTCGTATCTCGCTTACAAATACGAACGGACGAAAAATATATAAATAAATACTCCGGTAGTGTGTGTGTGTGTGTGTGTGTGTGTGTGTGTGTGTAGTAGTAGGGGTTGAAAACGGTTAATAAATGCGCGTCGAGATAACGGGCGCAATAAACGTGATATATACCGCGCGATCGAGTTCGAAAATCGCGTAATTGATAACGGTCCGGCGTGTATGTATATATATATATATATACGTATAGAGCCGATACGGCGTAACAAGAACCGCGTTATTGTTATTATCGTCCAATTTTGCGCGCGGTGTACGAAACGTTTTAGGTTAGGCCGCCGTATATATTATTAGACCGGATTGTCGACGAGAGACACGAGCGCGGAAAGTGTTCGCTATCTACCGTTCGTTTCGATCGAATTTAGTTTTTTTTTTTTTACGAAAACCGTACACCGTCGAGTTGCCGCCCCCGTTATCGGAACGTTTTCATCGTGGGTGCCGGAAACCGTTCGTTTCTCCGACGTTTCGAAAAACGAAATACATATATATATATACGTAAAAACGAATGTACGACGAACGATTATCTATATCGAACAACGCGGATTACTCTATCCCGTGGTCTATTTTTTTTTATTCCCCGTCGTCGTGTTTCTCCACCGATTTTACACGATCGCCGATTGACGACTCACAATGGTCGTGTGAATTAACCTAACCGTAACGGTCACGACGACGATCGTTCCGGAAAATCTTATCAAAAACGAATAACGCCGCACGTTCCAAATACATTTCGACACACCACGCTAGTCAGATATATAACGCGAATTCCTATATATATATATATTCCGCGAGATATACGAGAATATCGTACGTTACCCGCGTCTTATATTTGGCGATATAAATATTTCGAAAAAAACGAAACTTTCGATTATCGTTTTTCGTCTCTGGTAGCAAATTGTTTTCACTTTCTTTCCAGACGCGATTCTTTCGCCGTTGAACACACTCGTATACACCGAACTTAACGCGTAACTTTGGAACGGGCACCGTATTATACGTAATACGTATAATTTATATATTGTACGGGATTGTGGTGGGGGGGAGGTATTGTATAGGTGAAATATTCGCCGGGACGTTTATTGCCGAGAAATCGGCGCGCGTAAGCGGAATGACGGCAAGAGGGGGGGAGGAGGAGGAGGAGGAGTTATAAAATCGAACGCGAGTACACAACAGCGATACGTGATATCGAGAATGTTGAAATAATAAACGGGAACGTTTAACGAAAATGAAAAACGACCGGAACGAAATATTCGCGCGTCTATAGTATTATTATATAATACGAACGACGACGGTGTACACGGTGGTATCGGAGCCGACTGCCAAGGCGACTATCCTACACACACACTAATATACGACGAGAGAATAGGCGAGTTAGTAAATATATATATATATATATATAAATATTCCTCTCGCGAAATTTCGAATATTTCCACGGGGACCTCCGTCTACCACGTACTTACACACACACACCCTCGCGTAATATAAACGTGGTTATATAAGCGACCCTCTTGCCGTGGCATGCCAAAACAACACTGTTGGAACATTTTCAACCACTCTCATTCCCGTATACGTGTGTGTGTGTGTGTGTGTGTGTGTGAGTACGATTTTATCCTCCCTTTCCGTCCAAGTTCGAGGATATATATATATATATATATATATATACGTGTACATATAAATACTCTTCTTCGCCGAGCTCTTTTGAATCCGAAACGGTTTGTCCCGCAGGAGATGAGCTTTCAATATGTTCCGTCACCGCGACTTTAAAAGCTTCCACGTCGCTCGTCTTAATACGCGTACGTACGTACGTATGTATATATGTATATGTATATTTATACGCGAACGCGTACGTACAAGACCGATGTCTTTCTCGTTCGGTTTCGTAATAAGTACTCGACAGCGTATACACCACCCAACCCGGCGACGACGAAAAATACTTTTCGGAAATTGGCGTTCGCGAAATTCGGTAATTTTTTTTTCCACTCCGTGGGCCCGTTACACGCGGCGAATAACGACGGACGTGTACGGAACACGAGTTTCGCGAAATGAAACCAAACGCCTTATCGTCAAAAAAGCGAAATAGGTACTCGAAGTCGTCGCAACACCCCTCCGTACGATTTTCGGACACACGCCATCCGCCGTTTCGGCCGCTGTTTATTCCATCGTATACCGACGCACGCGGTTTACGTTGAATGTTCGCCAACATTCGACATTCGCGAACGTCTACTAACTAACTAACGTGTCGAATCTTCGTAATCGGTACCAACACGCCGAAATTTGCCGAAACCAATAACCGTCACGGCGCGAAAAAACGCCGGCTTCTCTTTATTTCGTTTCACGCGTACCACGTAGAATCGATTTTAAAAAATTCAAATTCGTCGGTGATTCGTAATCATATCGCGCGTACCACGTTATTATTTATCATCGACACGTTTACGTATTAAGATTTAGAACGGTAGTCGAAACGAATAAAGTACACACGCTGTGGTTTTACACGTTATAAACGTTATAATAATTAATCGGCGCGAAGTAAACGTGATCGAGTTAAAAACAGGGCTTTTAACGGAATAACGTGGGTCGCGGTTTTATTGCGAACCGAAACGATAACGCGTAACGAGTCGAACGAATTTCGCGTCGAATCGACGAACACGAATGAATGACGCCGATTAATGACGACTTCCGCGGCGTCGTACTATATAAATAGTACAGAATGTTTACGGTCGACTTGCGAAACGATTGGTGCGTTGGAAAAAAATTAGTGTCGTACGCGCGCTTTTTTTTTGTTTTCCAAACAAACGGAAACAAGCTTTTAACCGTTATGGTTAATTTCGAATAACAATAATAATGGTGACTAAAGTTGTTTAATTTCGAAAATTAAAATCGAAAACGGATAACGGAATATTGCGATACGTTACACGATCGAGTTATCGACGTGTAAAACGCGTGGTTTTTTTCCCGCGTCGACGGATAATATTATATATATATATGTGTGTACGCGTATTCCCGTAATTCGTTGTGCGAAATTTGACAAGCGTGTTCGCGGGATTCGCTTTCGTTTGGGTGATTAACGCGATTTTGGTATAATCGTAATGATTTCGTGTACGTGGGTCGAGCGAATATTACTACGTACCCGTAGTTATATAATTATTACGAAAAATATCGTTATATCAAAAAAAAAAAACCGCGGAATCGACGAACTGGAAAAAAATTAACGAAAAATGCGCGGCGAAGGGTGGGGGAAACGAGTATTTATCCGTCACTCGTTTTGTTCGAGTTTCGTACAAAGTAATCGTTGTACACACATACGTACACAACTATAACGCGATATTTAGGACGACACGCGCGTGTACCTATTATTATTATACGGAGTTTTTTATGGAATTTTCGACGTCCGCGTATAATATATATATATATTCGGTCACGACCGTACGACGGATTTTAATAATAATAAATTAAAAATTAATAATAATAAAAATAATACTCGGGGAAAAAAACGCGAAATTAACGTGGATAGGGACGGATCATGTGTGTGTGTGTGTGTGTGGAGCAGGGGGTTGGGCAATCACGCCGATTGTATACGCGCGAATATGTGTGTGTGTGTGTGTGTGTGTGTGCGTATAGTGTACACGCGAACGTGGTATTCGAATGTGTTTCCGGCCGAACGACCGGACACTATGCGTACAGTCATTCGCCGCGCCCCCGCCCACACACGCCCGTCCATACTTTTATACACACACACACACACACACACATACACACACGTACGCGATCGAGCGCAGAATTTGTGCGGGCATTTTCCGCGCGTACGGTGGCAACGTGTCGTCGGCGGCCGTTCGCTATTCAAATTAAAACGCTAAGCGGTTTTCAATTTGTTCACAGCGGCTGTCGCGCCACGCACAACACACATACACTTAGTATATATATATTATTATTATTATATCCCCTCGGTGCTTATGCAAAACACGCCACCCACACCGCTGTACGCGTCACCTCCGCCGACATGTACACTATTCTACACCGGCGGCCGCGGCCTACGTCGTATAAATATAAAATATTTCGCGGAACGAAGGCGGACCACAGTCGACCGTTTCCCGGCCCGCGTATATTCGACCGTGGTTAGAGGTTTTCGGGGAAAAGTGCACCGACGAACGCGAAGAAATAAACATTTCGAACGATCGACACGGGACCGGTCGACCGAATTTCGATATCCGGTAACCCCGTAACTCCCTTTACTACCGGTACGACAATTTTTTCGATTTTGGGTACGTATTTTGACCCCGTGTCGAAGGGTTGTTTTCGGGATAAAAACAAAAAATTATCGAAATACCTTCGTCACTATCGCCGGACTATATATTACGACGGACGCCTATAGTACGCCGATCGTAACTCGAGGACGACGTGGGCGATACACTGGCCAATCGCCAACGAACGCGCGATATTCGATAAACGTTAATATTCGTTAATATACGCAGTTTTGATCAGACGGGCCCGGACTAACAATCGCGACGTATTTACTTTATTTAGAAAACGCCGAAATAGCCCGCGGAAAATATCTACCGTGGGTTTTTTTATCGTATACGAGGGGGGGGGTGTAACGTGATCGACGTTCGGTCGACCTATTCGAATTTCGTCGGGCGTTCCATTGGTTTGTGTTGTCGGAGGTACCGAACAATTTGTACTATTGCGCGTCGTCGTCCGTATCGTAAACGACCAAATACTCGCGCAACGCGCGTATCGTAAATACACGTAAATAGATCGATCGACCCCGAGGACACGGCTCGACCCTGCCCGCCGGTCTTTGGCGCGTCCCGTCCGCCACGTTACCCAGTGTAGGGGGCCGACACGGAGTGACTACGACGACGACGACGACGAGTAGTAGTAGTGGTGGTGGTGGTGGTGGCGGTGGCGGCGGCGTTGATTGCGTCGGTTTATTAGCGGAAAAGACGGCGGTCGGGGAACGGTTTTTTGCGACGCGCGCGTTTATCTCGACCGGGGCCGCGCAAAAACGGAATGAAATGTATCGGAAGGAAACTCGCTCCTCCGACTGCACACTGCGGCGCCTCACTCCGTGACTCTTATCTGCGCGCGTTACGCCATACCCCACGCGTACACACACACACACACACACACACACACACGGTATATTCGAACCGCGAACGGTTTTTTTTTACGCGCCACGTACACACTTATATATACGTCGTGTATAGTGTCGTCGTTGTCGTCGGAAGACCCCACGGAGCTCAGCGGGTGGAACGGGTGGTGGTTTATTCGCGGTTAAAAATAATAATAAAATAAGGGAAGCGCGCACGCGCGTCTATCGTCGTCGTGCCCGTTGTTACAATATACGTATATATAATATTATCGTGCGCGGGCGTGTATAGGTTATTTTTTTTATATCGGTTATCTCGCCGCCGGTTTTCATAACCGATATACACGCATATTGTTTATATATATATATACGGAAAATATTTTCTTCGCGTTCTTCGTGCATTTTATGTACCGCCGAGTTCGATTTAGGTAGGTGAGGTATATAAATACGTAACCCGTATCGAAATCCGGCGATTTACGACTGTACGAAAATTATTATCGTTCCCGTACACGCGTATTTAGTAAAAAGTAAACGATTGTCTGTTACTACTATTGCGTTTGTTGTTGTTGTTGTTGTGTACGTACGATAGACGAGAATCGGAATGATAACGTTTCGTGGAAGAAACGTCGGCCGGCGAATCGATGGAATAAACGATTTATTATTGATTCGCGCGAAACGCGGCTGATTAATGCGCGTCTACACAGACGAACGATATTTAAAAGTGAAAATCGACGACTGACGGCAGAACGCGATACGGAGACGCGCGACGATGGAGAATCGCGTTGAACACGGAGAAAAACCCGCGGAAATATAATTACGCGCGGCCGTCGTATGTATTAGACAGGCGCTGTTCACGTTTTTAACTATTGTCGACGGCGATCGTTGGTACCCCACACGCTCACCCGTGTACGTATTATAAATAAAATGTATTCGCCGCGGGCGAAATCAACGTATTCATGATAAATAGTCGCGTATTAATATTTAAAAATCGTTTTCGTCGGTCGGTTTTTACACGATCTATCACAATCACGCGGTCGTATATCGTCTATATATAGAGTGGTACTCGACGACGGATGGACGGACATTATACATATATAACTTACGCGTATAGATACACACACACACACACACACGTATATACGTGCACGTCAACGATTTCGCTCAATTAAAAATAATGGCTTAAACGAAAACAATAATTATATCTATACGCGCGTATTACGACGATTATCTACGTTAATTTATCGTGTACCTATATACGCGTACGTACACGCGTTGGTCATTATTTACGTATATATTTTTTTTCGTGTTCTAAAATATTATCACGATATATAATATAATCGTTATTATATATATATATATGTTTATAACTTACGTCTTTCATCGAATAAACACGTTTTACGCACTCCTGGAAAAAACAATATCCTGTTTATTTTCACATGTCTTAGGAGAATAAATTTTTCTCCCCCGTTTGCGTATAAGAACCGCGCGTAACGGAGCCGCGAACGAAAACTATACCACGTTTATTGATCGGTATCGAACCGTCGAGGTGGGCCCAAGGATGAAAATAAGTTCCGCGTCGCGTATTTCCGAAAATCGTTAGTAACTGCGCTCACGACACCCGTTAATACGACGACGGATTCGCGAACGTATACGATCCGACGTCGTGTATAGGCTAAACGGTAAATTTAGATCCGAAATCGCGTGTTACGACGATATTAACGCGTCGGAAAACAAAAATTGTAAGGATCGGAACACGGAATAGTTCTAGAGAATTAGCGCGTGCTAAGTGAACGCGATACGCGTAATAGCGTTCGGAATGGCGAAAAAACGAAACGTACGTACAAAAATATACTTTAGTAATACGACGTACGGTTCGATAAAACCGTTCGTTCTACCGGGCAACGTGGCCGCGGACATATTTCGAAAATTATTCGTTTTCGACGTTCCTCACCCCCACCTTGTTAACGATAAACGAATAAATATCCCCCCCCTTCATCTCCGATTTCGATTTTCGTTCGTATACGTATGTATGAAACACGTGTCGAGTACGACGTAAAATCCGAAAGCGTAATCGATTTTCGACGTCCGGCGCGAGGAACGTAACTACGGGTAAATTGGTTAAATACACGCCGCCTCGTATTTTACGCGTTTTCGATGACGGATAAATTGTCCGGGCATCGCCGTCCAGCGAATAGCACGTACGGACGAATAATAACCGTCGGGCCGGCTCGGTGAAATATTATTTCGTTCGTTGTATCCGTTATTGCCGGTTCTTTCGTTATTATTTATTATCGCGGTTCCTGTTTGAATATTACGCGTCGTTGTCGTACCCAACGTGGCGGCGACCTAATGTCGGCGGAGAAATCATCGCGCGCACGCACGCGGAATAAGAATAAAAAAACTAATAATAATGAGGTAACTCTCGAAAAACGAAAGGGAAAAAACAACGTAGGATAAAAAAAAAACGAAACGAAAACGGGAAAGAATAAAAAAAAAAACGACGAACACGTCAATCGGGACAAATCGCCGTAGGCGTTCCATTTGACTATCCAGTCGGGTGACTTAGACAAATTTCGTGGGCGTACCGTTTGATTTTTAGTTCAACCCGCCCGTCTCCGGGCCGTACTATTAAATAATTTTTCAGGATTTCGGCGGATACGAAAGAAAAAAACGCGCTACACGAACAAAACGTAATTCGTTATAATTAAATTCCGTCCGTCTTTTTCCCTCTCGCCTATTATATATATATATATATATATACACACACAGACACACACAAGCCGGGACCGCGATCGCTACGTATACCTTATAGGTAACGATAATTAATAATTATCGTATACGCGGCGTCTGGTGGGTGCCGAGGCGACTATCGGAAACGATTCCGAAGACGGTAAATAGAATAATCGTAGAGGGGAAAAAAATTGGTTTTTCGAAATAGCGTACCGTCCGAATGTTAAAACGCCTATCGCTATCCGCGATGGTCACACGCGGACACACACATAATTCCGTAGTCGCTCGTCCCCCCACCGGTACGTATTTAATTATTATTATCGAGTTTTACTTCGCCGACGATATATAGAGGATGTACACCCGTCGCAGCTGCTCAGGAATGCCTATACAAATCGATTTACGTAACTGTTTTCCCCCGCACGATCGTCATTACCGACCGACCGTATACTTCGTAATTTCTCGTTTTCGTACGCCGTCCGAATAGGATGTCCCGATTTCACGCGTATGTACGACGCGTACCGGAGTAGTTTTTAGAATCGAATCAATCGCGTAACGCGACGATAAAAACAAATCGCTTTGCCGACCGCCCGTCGTAATATTATATTATGCGCAAACGGTATCGGGGATTCGTTCGCGGCAGTCGTTTTAAAACGAACGACAACTTACGGGCCAGAGGAGACGTTCTCGCTGTAAAAAGGTTTCTATATAGGGGTTGGATGGGGGTAAGTTCTTTTCGAGAGATCATAAAATCCGTGCCAAATTATTAAAGGGTGTAGCCGGTCGACGAAAAAAAAAAAATAAAATAAGTGGCACGAAACCTACGTTCGTAATTCAAAGGAGTTTCCTTCCCCCAATTTAAGGTGGTATAGATTTGAAACGCGCGCGAACACAACGGTTTTGAAAGAACGCTCTTTTTTTTTGTTTTTTTTTTTTAAGCGGTAAAATAATTTCGTCGTAAAATAATATTCTCGTCCGAAACGACCCCGAGTACCGTCCGCGCGCGTAATTTCAATATACAACGGGTTCGTATAATATTCGCGTTTATAAATTCGCGATCGCGGAAAACTAACGTTCGCCGGTACACCACATCGTTCGCCTTATTACAGTTATTACGCGTGGACGATAATAATTCGAAATACTTAATATATGTATACATAACGGGGGTTTACATTGACGATATATATTATAACATAATATTTATCCTCGCGAACTCGAGAATTTCGTGTTTTAAATCGAGGTAATGTTATACCGGAACGTTTTACTGGCCCAGAAACGTACGTCTTTTTCGACGTTCAAATAAACCGCTGGCCCGATCAAAAGCGTTTTCCTCCTCCAAAACGGTACATTTATAATTGTAATGTTCAGCGCGTTTCACGCCCCGGAGAATTCGCCAATAATTCGTACGAAAATACGTACGACTATAAATATATATATATTCTACACGTATACGCGTTAGTTCAAAGATCGCGCGTTTTTCGTTTTGGTTCGCGTCATATCGAAAATTCTAAAATTGTCGTTATTTCCCGTACTAGGGCAAGCAATACGGAAACGTAGCGACCGCGTATGAACACCGTTTTCAGTATAAGAACTCACCGGAGGACTAACGTCGGCCCGTATCTCCCCTTTTGTCGGCGGCGTGCGTGATATTTAAGACTAACTTCGCGTACTAATAGCCGCGCGGACCTATGACGACGGCCGTCGTCGCGTCGTCGCAACTACGACAATTAATATCCGATCGCGGAACGTTTGGGGCGGTGGACAGGGGGTCGGAGAGTTTCTTCGGATGATCGTTCGGACGCGTGAGCGAAAACGGTATAGTGGGCCGAATAACGGAGGGTGAATTTTCGACACGAAACGTGTACGGTTTTCTAATTTCACACGCGCGGCCGACAGTTGTGTCGTTTACGTTAAACGGCCGAAACGGTAGGCAATTATTGAACGGAATACGTCGTGTGAACTCCAGTTCGTTACGCGCCGTTACGATTTCGTTCGGAAATTCGTCCGCGCCGATTGCTCCGGCCGGCGATCGGTCATCAACCGTATACGCGAAACTATCGGCGCACTCGAACGTATTTTTTTTTTGGAAAAAAAAAACGCCGCGGGCCAGGC
>JAIPRN010004641.1:0-13935 GCA_025469175.1 Geopemphigus sp. TES_GeoC_2020
TATATATATATATATATATATATATAAACGATATAGAATCGAAATTATTTGTACGATTGTTTTGTCACCGCGAAAATTTTAATAATCTCTAGAAAACCAATTATTTTATCCGAACTTTTTTCGCGATGATAACGAAAAACGGTTTTTCCGTATAAAAAGTAAAATATTTGTTAAACAAACGAAACATAAATCAGTTTCCGCTAAAACCGTGTGCATAGAGAATACGTTTTACGGTTTAATTGTACTAGACGTTTAAACACGAGCGATTAATAATAATACGTATAAGTTATTATAAATGTAATACGCAAAAACGGTTTGTAAAAAGCGTAGCCAACGAGTGTGCGTGTCGCATAAGTAACGTTTTCGTGTTAACTCTAGGGAAGGTGGAAGAGGAGGCGGGTACCCGAGTGTCGATTACGTGACTATGAAAAACGTGATTATTCTTCGAAACGAATTTTAAATACCCTATAGTCCCTCAATACGCTCGCATCATATATATATTATATGTAAACACGTTCGTCGAAACCGAATGGAGAGAATGTAAATATACGTAAATATAACATGGAAGAGCACGAGCGCTTCGGTGAAAACGTATAATATTGTGTCGGCACGACGGATCTGTAAACAAACGGTTTCGATAATTTTTATTATTTTTTTTTTTATTTTCGTACGTACGTGAATGTTCGAGCAGCGGCGGGCTTATTACGTCTGTTAAATCTGTCCTCGGGGCCCGCGTATTCGATCACAAAAAGGGATACGACGCAATAAGAGCCAATTAAAACTGCCATTCTAGACTAGGACATTTTTTCGTATTGACATTCTGAGTTATAAGTGGGAGGAGGGGGTTTAATATACGACGCGTTTTTTCAATGCTACAATACAACGTACGAGAGGGAGCGCGCCCGTGAAATACACGCGCGCGCGCGCACGCACACACACACACACACGTCCGCGTTCGTATAACAACCCGGCTCCGCACTGCAACGACTATTAGGCGGCCAATAGAACGAGAGACGTATTAATTAACCCTATGGGGAACCAGCCTCGAGGGCGAGGGCGAATTTGACAGGGGTGAGCTCTCTCGTTGTGCGCGCACAAAAGAACGAACCACTTCACCAGACTGTATTCGACATTATGTCAGTGTGGATATGTATTAAAAAATATTCGAAAAAAAATAAAGTAAATAAAATCTCCCAATTATGGTATATACGTGTATAAGAGGGCGAACGCAATTAGAACGGATTTTTCGATCCGCTCCAAAAAATACGAATTGATAGATACGGGGGCGTCGTACGTGGCGACTACACCTATAATTGGTACGCAGCGTACGACACAGCCATTGCGGTCGTCGAAATCTAATCGAATTCGAGTAGAAACCCGTTTAAAACAGCTCCTTCTAGTCCGTCTCTAGAAGGGTATTTTCTCCAACAAAGCGAACCGGGAAACGTACGCGCAAACAAGATTGATCCTTTTGTGTACGAAATCACGAGCACAGACAACAATAAGTAAACCTAATAATAAAGCTCGCGATCGTTAGGCTTTTATTGCCTTTCGTCGTTATTAAAGAAATTCCGGAGCTCCGCGCTTCGTTCTGACGTTTTTGCCCTATCTCCCGAGTTTCACGTAGTTTTCGATCTTATACGTCATTAATTACGTTGTCCTTCTTAATGAGCCGTCTGAGAGTATATATATATATATATACATTACACGTCGAGTTAACGAATTTCGCGGTTGGTACCTACACAAATTATATTCACACTTAAAACTCCGAATTTTTAACGATATTTCGATTAAAGAATTCGAAAATAATTATACGCACCGTACAGTCGTTCGCGATAGTTTCATAGTTGAAACATACGTTATAACCGTTTTTGACGTAATATTAACAATATTCGGAACGGAATTTTTCAAAACGAGTGACGAAACCTGCTCATCTTCTATCGGGATATTGGCGTGGCGACAAGTAGTCCGAACGAATACACAGGTATTTTTACCCAACGTACGCGGAATATACTCATAATACCGATCCGAAATATACAGCAACCATAATAGTCCACTCAAATGCTAACAACTGACGGGATGTAAAGCCCAATTACACGTTTACGAATACAATTTACGTACGTGTTTCTTTCGTTGCAGATACGTAAATAAATAATCCAAGGCTATTGTAACGAATTAAAACGGATTACAGTGTATTTACTTATAAATACCGTAATTAGTTTAAGTAGGATTATGTAATATATATATATATATATACGTACGTACGAAGTATAGCATAAATTATAGTCTTTTAATAAAAAAAACACGCATAACACGTTCGGTAAAATGGTTTTACGAAAATTGTAATATAATTAAGTTCGTATTCAATACATTGAACTAAATACGAAATAGATTCCTATATTTTTTTCGGGTCAGTTTACGTAGGATGTCGTTTAATTTTCAATGAATCGAAAAAAAGATAATATTAAATCTTTACGTAGACTTAATCCTAAAAGTATTCTTTTCAAATACTTGTATTCAAACGTCGTATATTCCATCGTATCTTCGCGTTTTTTCGATAAAAATATAAGTATATATAATTGGCTATAAAATATATATATATATATCTAACGTGAATGTTTATTTTCAAACGAAAACGGAAGGCTTAATTTTTTAGGCTCTCAATAAACTCAGAGGCCAAAGCTATTTAAATTCGATGAAAAGAAATCGGAGAATATTCTTTGTCGTATTTAACATTCACCTAAATGCGAACGAACTTTGGATAAAAAATAAAGCTTATCCACAGGGCCAAATATTAGTCTGTATCTACACAATAGTCGGTCGTTCCAAAAGAAAATTGCAAATTCGTCGTCGTATTTGGAAAACGACATTTGGTTAACAATTAGAACTTTTCGCGGTTTTTTTTTAAAGCGTTACTTTAAAATAAACGAAAAACGATTTCCCCAAAACTACGTACGACAATTTTCGATTTATGGTCGAAAATTGTCGAACGCGCATCTACTACACGAAATATTCGTAGCATACATTCTGTCGCAAAACACGCACACATGGCCATAATAGGTTCCTTGTTTCCGCTCAGAACACAAAACGCTCGCAAAACGGATATATTTGTTCGACGCAATACACGAAATGTCGAGGTAACGTATTTTTTTCACAAATAATCTTTTTTGTGGGTATACAACGATAAATTGCGTTCGCTAACTTGACCGCCGCGTATCCCCAAATACGTCCGCCGTTTCACCTATAGAACTTAAGAAGGTTTTACGAGGGATAGAAATTCGCGGACGACCCGGTAACGACTTATCGAATTCATACAATCCAACCGCGACTATAATATGTATAGACACTATAGTGTTCGTGTTGTCGGCACTTTTTCAAATATACGGGTAAATTATACGTATGCATACGTACGCACACGTCGTCGACGACGCAATGAGGCTGATGATATCGCTACAACAATGTCGAGTACCACGGCCTCTACGCGCGTATAATTTTATGTACCATTTGTAGGAATAGCCAACGAAGGGGCCAATATTTCAATATCCGGACGACGGGCAGCGTTCACCCTCAGAATTAATACGACGTCTACTTAAAAGCTTCTGCGGGACTACGTCGGACTGCACAGAGGAAATCCTTATCGAATTAACGTATCCCTCTCGGCTTCGGGGCGATATTAAATCGCGTGTACGTGCCCGTACCGCCGCGCAATATCGACAACAAACGTCGACCGGGCGTCGCGCATATAGAACTTTCCCGAGGGATCCGCTGCAACGCGAGACCGTATATACGCGCACGCGGATACAGAGACCGCGTATAACCGCGGTATATAATACTCGCGGCATAATGGTAATCGAGTGTGTGTGTGTGTGTGTGTGTGTATATATATATAGGTGGACGAAGACGCGCGTAGGAGAGAATTTGCATTGGATCAGTTACGGGCGCGTAGGGTGGATCCCTGGGGGAGATCGGGAACGAGAGGGAGAGACCCGGTCCGAGAGAGGACACAATATATTATGCCCGGGCGGCGCGGGGGACGGGTGTTCGGTGATGCGTGTGGCCGACGACGACAACGAACCCTTCCCTGCTTCTCCTTCGCAATATGGCCGCACGGCGTGGAAACCCGAGGGATCCCGGAGTCCTTTGATCCCGTCCCTTCGCTCCTGTCGACCCGTCCCCATTTCTCCGTCACAGCCCTCCCCCCTCCCGCATATTCCACGTCCCTCGTCACGCGTAACGCGTATAATACACACACACACACACCCGCGAGCGCGCGTACTTTTCCCCGACTATCACCACCCCAACAACCCCCACACGACCGATGTCGACGCCGACGCCACTTGAAAAGCCATCCTGCTGTGGGCACTCGTGTGTGTGTGTGTGTGTGTATGTGTGGGAGGGCGCACCAGACTTACATATATATATATATACACGTATAATGGAGGCAGCTTATACGCAATATATCTATAAATATACGTCACACACATATATGGGCTTCCGCGTACGTAGGTACATGTACGCTCGTATACACTTATATACGTACAGTACAAGGTGAAAATAATTGCGAATTCTCTATACGTACGCACACATACACACGGACCACTGTGACCCAACGTTTACACACACACACACACACAAACTCGGGCGTGCGCGAGCCCGACTTCTGAGCTTATAAGTTTTTGTGTACATAGGTACACCGTCGCGTTTATGCCGAGCGCACTGCGGAGTGTACGGTGTATTATATGTACGATTGCGTCACTCAGAATGTTTCTCTCTCTTTCTCTCTCTCTCTCTCTCTCTATTCCGCGACAACTACAGTAGATCGGCGCATGACTATTTTCTTTCTATTCGTCGCTCCTACACATACTTACACACACACACATACGTAAGAACGAAGAACGTACGAGCAATAGGCGTTACGCGTAATATAATATATACAAATGTCCGGAACGCGAATTATCGTGAAATACGAGAACCTTGTTGGGAGTGTA
Source organism: Geopemphigus sp. TES_GeoC_2020 (assembly GCA_025469175.1). Classification (NCBI taxonomy): domain Eukaryota; kingdom Metazoa; phylum Arthropoda; class Insecta; order Hemiptera; family Aphididae; genus Geopemphigus; species Geopemphigus sp. TES_GeoC_2020. The sequence continues at coordinate 4,989 of JAIPRN010004641.1, forward strand.
CGCGCGTCACACTCGAGCGTCTTTATGAACAAAAATAACATATATATATATATATTTTAAATAATCGGCTTTTCATTCTGCGAACACGTGACTCGAGTACTACACTATTGCGATTCATCTTGTTCTAGTCAAACGATGGAATATTTCAAAAACCTACGAATAATGTATTATTCAAATTATAACAAAATACGAAATATATATATATGTATATTTTTGTTTTCGTTATGATTTACCTAATTATATTCGGTGGATTATCAGAAACGAAATCTTTTGTTTCAATCAAAATGTTGGCGAAAATATTTAGTAGTTTACCAATCGATTTCAAAACGATTCCGTTAGGTTCAAATGTAATCTAGACAATGATAAACGAACATAAATATTAATTACTCGTTTAAACTATATTTCGAGAACAAGAGTATAAACGAGTTCAATATATATATTTATATATATCTGTTATCGGAAAACCGGTTCGAAAATTAAACCGTTTAATGGTTTAACGGTTAATATATATATATAATAAATACGAAATTTTAAATTCTGAGTGTAAGTAATATATACTTAATAAATATATTCTCCATAATTATTCGAAGAAATTATAAAAATTATCTACGAATTTATTTCGTTCGTTGATATTCAATACTTTTAAAAACTTATATTATACTAAAAATTAATTGATACGTTAAAAAATTTAAACTTGATTTCTAAAAATATTTTACATTTCATGTCTTTGGTGATTTATAAGTGAGTTTTCTTAAACGTATATATAATATGTTACACGTTGATATAATTGGTTTTTAAAATCGAATATTAAATTATTATTTCAATTATTTTAAATAGGTATTAAATTTGTATACATTTTGTTAATAATTAATTGTTTGGAATAAAACGTTTCCAGCTTTCTACATCACTGAAATTTGTTATACGAATAATATTGCCTAAAACAACTATTCGCGTTGAACACTATTAAGTCAATTTCAAAAATAATATTTTTAGTACACAATTGACAATCGAAAGTTTTTAATGACAAAATTGCTTTCGTTTACATATGATTATAATAACTACCAAAGTATTTATAAACGGTTTCAATCTTAAACGGATAATAACGTACATGTACTTATTAAAGCAATTAGCTGAAATATTTAAAGTAGATGTACGGTTGATCAATAATATACAATTAAAGTAAACGGAAATTTCATAAAATAGATAAACTTCAAATAAAACTCGGGTGTTATTAATTGGGTAATGTAACTAATAAAAAACTATCAATGATTCGTAAAATATGGCGCAAGATCGATGTGTAAATTGTATACAATTTAGCAACCTAACTTCCATTTGAAAGTTGCTTTAGCACAATCTCGCAAAATAAAAGAAATATATTTTTTAGAATTCTACAGAAAACAGCGTAAAATACAGACGTTATAGGACGTTAAGGAAATAAAATTCACCATAAACTGACGACCGAATCCGTTAAACACGTTTTATCAGAAACAATCAAACATACATTTTTAAAACATTTTTTGGCATTTAGAAAAAAGAAATGTATAATACATACGTGTATATATTCACTTATTACTTTATATATATAAAGTCCACGTTATGACGAAAGGTAAAAACTTTTTTTTAATAGAAATCCAAATATATTTATTCAATTATAATTTATAAATAATCGAAAAAAATTAAACTGTGCTTAAACATTTCATTTAGTAATAAAAATAACGAGATGTGGTACGTTTTATACTATTATTATAGTTGACTAATAATACAAATGGAAGCGGAATATAATAAAAGAAACGTTTCGAATAATGCATTATTGTTAAAAAAAAGTAAAACGAGGCCAAAAAAGTTTGTGGGTTTATATAAAATTTAATTACGATGAAAATCGCAAACTTGATAATTAAAAGATCGGTCTATTTGCACTACGCGTATTACGGCCATTAAAAACACGCAAATTATTAATATAGCGAGTAAACGGGATACCGAAAAAATGGATTTTTTTTTAATTTGCTACACTAAGCGATCATTTACAACAAAATAATTTACAAGTTTAATATATATGTATGTATGCATAGATATTAAGTAGACACAAGACATGTAGGTACTCAAGTCAAGACGGTGTGTGAATTTATCAACGTTAATGGTGAAGTAGCGTGTACTAAAAAAAAAACAAATTTTTTTATGAAACACTACTAAGTGGGGAAAATGAATACAATTTAATAATACAAACTAAATATTTCAAATACGCGCGTAAAAATGTTTATAAACAATTCAAAAATAACAAAAAAACGCGAAATCGCGTAATTAAACGAGACCGTTGTATTCGTTTTAATATTTCAATTGTGTCTGACGTACAACTGTAACAAAATAAAACGTAAATAAGCGACCGAGCGTGTTTTTCCGAGAGATTGGAAAGTATTCGAAAAAGTAGTTTATAATTTGTCTTTTAACGAGTAAAATAATTAATCGCTTCTTTTTAGAAAACTGTATTCGTTTCTTGTTTATTTTTTAATTCTTTATTTTACGCATATTATTTATTTTAACTACACACACAATGAAATATTAAGTAAAAATTATTCTTATTTTTTTAAGTACAATAAAATCACCGAAACGTCCGTAAATTTTTCGACGAAATAATTCGCGTTACGCAAAATTAATATGGTATTTCGAGCATAACATGTACACGAAGTTAATGTGTATTCGTTGAATTTCAAATATATTTTAGAACGATTTTGTAAAAAAAAAAATATAGAAACTACTTCTATCAATAAAATTGCAACGCGATATAACAAACTAATAGGATATTTTCGCTATTAAAATAATTTTTAGTACTCGTACACATTTAGTGCTCCGCCACGTGTAAAACCGTACACGGTTTGTTAATCAAATACGATTAATCAACGCTTCAATTGCAATTAAAATCGGCATTGAGTACGCTAGTGAATTGTACGAAGAATAATTATAATCCAAAATATTTTCAGATCACCGTACTTTCTTCTTATAATGGTAAAGATCCTTTCGATTGGATGTATCAAAGTATTTTAGACTCAATTTACATGGCAATGAACAACCGGTACGTAACATAGATCGTTATTTTTTTCCTATCCCCGATTCGAATTCGGTACGGATCGAGTACGTGTCTTACCGATTATGAATATTTTACGTTCAGTTATCCGGTAAAAATAAACGCAAACTCCACCCGAAACGAATATTTATTTAACCAGGGGTGCCGTCTTATTCGAACTTTTTGTAGGAAGTATTCCGTTCAAATATCCCGTGGCGTGTTGTTGACGCGGTAATCAGATAATTATTTGGCTCGTTGATACTGTTTAATTGAATGCCGACGAATGCGTTAATTTCTATTTAAAACGGTCGAAAAGTGACGTATGTTTAGACGTGTTTCGAAAACTTCGCGCGTAATCGACATCTTGTATTTCGCCGTCATTGCCGTTTAATGATTTGCATCCAACGCGAGCTTAATACGGTGGTCGTTAGAATTTTAAAAATATTTTGAATATTCCTTTCCGTCTCGTTTCAATACCGAGTAATGTTCGACGTACGTCTCGGAACGGAATTGTTTTTAGCGCCGACTGTTTACAAAATTACGTCTTATTATTTTCACGCCACCGCCTTTATTCACCGGCCAAACTTTTTGTGTTTTCTGCTCGTATCCGAAATTCGAAATAATTTTAACTTTACCCTATCGGTCGACTAATATCGTTTAATTAAACACCTCCATCGCGAAATCAAAGGACGGACTAGTGAATCAATAACGCGTCCCGCACTGTTGTCTGATTAAAATTGTCATACCCGTAGTATCGACGAAATAATACGCGTGCGCGTTCACAATGACAAAATGACCTTTACGAATCGACCGAAAACAGCACGTTGACTCCGAATTCGGAAACGATTTGGCGATCGACAATGATTCGATCGTTTTCTGAAATAGTAGTAGCGCGATATGAGGAAGCGCGAACGGCACGTGCGCCTATATCGGAAAATTATGCGCACGAAATACCATCGACTACCCGTAATTGTGTCATTCCGTATACACGCCGGGCAACATTGTTTGGCCGGACGACAAATGGCATTTACTGAACAAGTAACCGAAAACGATGGATGACGCAACGTAATCTCCGGACGGACACGGAAATACGTATGCCGGGCAATCATCAAACCGGAGCGGGTTTGACCATTTAAAAATCGTGAGACAGTATGTTCACGCGGTCCGTTCGAACGAGGCTGAATTCTCGAAAAAATACGGGCCACCGACCGATTACCGAAAAGCGAAATACGTTGGTGTATCCGGACTTGGACTATTTATTTCCGGAAAATACTTGAACCACCGAAGGTTCAGTGAACGCGTTTCAAAGGACGCGCGGCGATTCCTGACCATCCCGTCGAATCGTTCGCGAAAGACGGGAAAAATAAGCGAGCGGGGTTAAAATAAGCTTTCGTTTATCGAATATTGCCCGCGGCGGGCCGGTAGGCGAAAAACCGGATGCTCCGTCGCGTCTCGTTCCCTAGACACTGCGGGCGTACCACGCAAACACACATATACACAAACACGGGGAAGAGGGAGGTACTATATTCCTCTCTACAGTACGCTCGAACGCACCGGCTCGAAAATTTGTCACCCCGCGTGGCGATGACGGCGGCAGCGGTGGCGGCGGATCGATCACAACCCGGCGAGCGGCGGCTGCTGCTGCTGCTGCTTTTGTCGTCCGCCATGATTGCGCGCGCCCGCCGTCGCCCCACCGCGTCCGGCGAGTCCATTTTGTCACCCCCGTGACGCCTAAAGAACCCTCGACCGCCGCGCCCCGCGAACGCTCGCGCGCGTGCACGACAGAGCGACGTGTGTGCGCGTTTGTACGTGGAGGGAGGGGGGGAGATCCGCCGCCGCCGTCATCGTCGGTACGGGCGAATTCGTTTTTAGCCACCCCGGGAGACCTCGGGCGGCGAAACGATGGAAATCGACCGGCCGGCATACAAACGACGCGCGTTTGTAGTACGCACGTCACACTCTCCTCTCCACGGCCCGCGCAATTCTCCCGTCGTCGTCACCCGCTGCGATTTCCATTCGGCGGTCGCTTTCCGTCATCGTCGTCCTGTACACGTTCTTTGGCGGCATCCGCATAATCAACCGGATAAAATTTCACACAGCGGGGAGGATAGGCGACGGTGTATACGTTTTACTTATGAAATATATGCCTCTCGCTCGCGTAAAATTCATTTCAAAACGAAAACGAGTGCGCGCTACATATAAATATATACTCGTATATATAAATAACAGACGTGTCCGCGCCGCACACTCCCGAAAGCGGTGACGTATTTACGGGGGGGAGGGTGAAGTGGAAGTGCCACGGGAGTTTGGACCCCGGGCGGTACATTTTGGATTGTTTTTTTTTATTTCGAATACACTATAAATGCAAGTGAAAACCCGTAGGTACCTAAAAAAAGAAACGATCATTTATCGTTTAGATATAGACGGGGCGCCGGATTCGCTATATAATAAATTTAGGGGTTATAATTTGTTTGCGTTCGGTTTTAATATTTCGTAATGTATTTTATTTTTTTTCTTTTACTTTAATAAATAAACGCTCGGAAAATACGGCTTCTTTCTTTTATTAATTATTAGGAAAACATTACGTTCAATACAAAAAAATTCGTCCGTAAAACGCTAAATAAAAGTAAATTCGTATAAATTCTCACCGTACATAATGTGCGCTTCTTGTCGCAAAGTGGTAAATTAAACTAATACTAAACATATAACTCGTTATTTTTTTACTTTTTTACAATAGGAAGTAAATTTTAAAATACAATATGGGAGTTTTGAGTTGACGAAGAAAGTGGCATTATTTTTAAAACTGGGGCCCAAAATACTTAAATACGCCTCGGTTTGAAAAAATACAACGCTAACGCAATACAATTTTCGATGACGAACTACACGAAATTGAATTCTTTATTATTAAATATCGTATTTTTCGCGTTCGTTTAAACACAGTAAAAATAAAATCTTTTCCCCTTTCCGAACGAAATACTAAAAAATCACGGTTTCAATATCGTTTTATATAAAAATTTCATATAAAAATAAAATTAAGTATTTGAAATTTATATAATTATTACAATTAATAATTTATGTATAAACAATTTATAAAACTTTTTTCAATCGGTAAGTAGTCCCACCGAAACTCCGTCAGAGCAAACAATATAGACTATTATTTAGCGGAAAACGTTAACCGTATACGCAAAACTGTACAATTTCAAACATTTTTCTGTTTGACGTTAGGATAAAACTACCCTTACCCTGGTGTAAACGAAACAACAGGATCTCTTGCGTATTAAGTTAATGTAACAACAAAACGCGATGAAAATATCGGAAATTTCGAACACGCGTAAATCAACGTATTACTGGAATAATTTTAAAATTGTGTAATGAAAAAAATCGTCAAAGTATTATGTTTTATAAAATCAGTTATGAAAATGAATAATTAATGAACATCGATATCCAAAGAGAAAGGAGGCAATTTATTAAAAATTATATTTAAAAAAGAAATCTTATAGTTACTTTACTAATAACTATATCCCTAAAATATACCGTTCTTTCCATCAAAATTTACTTTTAAGACAATACATAATAATACGTGTTTGTATAAAATAAATATTAATTCGTTGAATATGATAATAAATATACGAAGTTGAAAAAATAGCAATATTACTCGAGATAAATTCTACTTAAATTAATAATTTCAGTATATAAAAATAAACAATACAAAATTAAGAACAACATAAAATCAGTAAAAAATAAATTGATTAAAAAAACCTATTTAACGAAATAAATTGAAACATTAAAAGTTTAAACCTTAACATTTTTATTTTTAAATATGATATAACAATTCTATCAGAGATGCAATGTACATTTTTAAATACTTTTTTCGTATACAATATTATTGTACGTTTTTTCCAATTCTTTCCAAATATTACCAAATGCCAAAACTACGACACTTATTACTTCATGAAGTAAATAATTTACATATACATAAACCACACAAAAATATTTAGGTTATCCAATAATTATTGTTCAGAATAACTAGTTAAAAGGTTTATTTTTGTAATAATCTTTTACAATAACTGAAACTACTAGTTATTTTATAAATTAACAGAATTGCATGCATATATGCTAACATATACGTATAATATACAAATACGCGAGAAAATAAAACAATAAAAGGCATTTCAAAAACTAGTTAATTCACAAAAATATTACATACATTAAATTGATATTCGTGCGTGTAGATAATAAATGATTGATAATTATAAATCCAAAACGATAAAAAGATATAATTTACGTTACTGAATTTATAAATATAAATATATGTACTATAAGGGGATAATCTTTAGTAAATTTAGTTTACAATATTCAGTTTATTTGTTTAAATTCGTCGTATATAACAAAATAATGTTTAAACTTTTTTTTAACTGTCCACGAAACTATACTTGAATATAAAATATTTAAAAAAATTGTTTACAGTAGTCAACTAAAGAAATTGAATACATATTTCATAAGATTATAATCCTTTGATTACCATTTTACTATATAAATATTTTACGGATATATATATATATATATATGCAGAAAATGTATAATTAAGTATACCGTGTAGCTTAACGTAAAATAAATTAAATTACTTAACACCCCCTTAATATAATTAAAATTTATATAAATCAATAATTTCAACAAAATAACGTAAATGTGTTTCAGAGACATCTATTTGGGAATAATAAGAAAACAACCTACATCGGAATATTAGACACCCTGTAATAACTATATTCATTTTGCGTAATTTATACTTGTTTTGTACGAAAATATAATTATAATTAATTGCAAAAACTACGAAAATAACAAAACTATTGTTTTTAAGTTTTCACGGAAAATTTGATCACAATATTTTACTTATGCTAATTATATTTACGTCAATTGAAGCGACTCAAATATTTGAATAACCGTTGCATCGATACGATTAAAATTAAAATTACTTTAAAAAAAAACATACGCGCTATCAAAAGGCCCATACGAAACTAACGTATTCAAATCGGTAAACAAAAGTCGTATAAAAAAAATAAAAAGTCCATGATTTATTTGACGAAACACAAAATACAAATAATTTGCTCTTTGATATCGCCGACAACTAACCATAGTTAATTCGAGATAAACCCTACGATCTACCGCCCTGTGATATAACCCGTTACGCGGATAATAGAATATATAAATGTACTCACCAAATTAATTGATTAAAACGTTCCCATATGCATACGGTCCGATACAATACGAATGATAAAATTAATTTAATAAAATGGCCAATGAAAACCAATTGAAAATGATTAAAACTGAAGAGTAAAACTGTAAAAACATCGAATCACAGTTAATAATATAAATATGTATGTACACGCGCAACCATTAGAGCAAATGTCGAACATTTCGAAAGTGTGCACATGACTACCGCCAACTAACTAAACGAAATGAAATTATATATAAAAATAATATGTTGTATCCACCGCGAAATATAATACCATATGCTTCGGATATCCTGATCTAACCGGAATTGGCCAATTGGAAATAAGACATTACAAAGCGGCCCTCTCATCTTGAGGGGTGTTTTAATAAATGGGAATTTTTATGATATATATACTTCAAAAGATGATGTGTGCAATATGAAAAAAATGCCCCTCTATCATATTCTATTGTATGAAGTTAACCCCGTTTTCTTATTCTTTTTTTCGGGCTTTGAATCCCCAAAAATTACCGTCTGCTTACGTAGTATATATCATAAACGTCTGCGTAGAAATTAGAGACACGCGAGGAGATTGAATATTTCGGTTGTTTTTTATTTTTTTTCTACGGTCCAATGATTATGATTTTTTGCTTTGTCGAGAAAAACGAAATGTATTATAT
>JAIPRN010004642.1:0-13932 GCA_025469175.1 Geopemphigus sp. TES_GeoC_2020
GTTTTAAAAGTTGTGCCGATGATTGTTTAGAAACAAACAAATATATACACACACACACACACACACACACACACACACACACACACACACACACACACACACACACACACACACACACACATATATATTTTAATATTGTGCATCATAAAACGGTCTAGATATGTATGAATAGCGGCGGCTTAAAAAATGCGAAATTCACGTAAAGAAAGTCGATTATTAAAAAATAAATACAGTTCGATAATTTTATTAATATTTCCCAGTTTCAGTTTAAAACACCGTGTTCAACGACGTATGATAAATACCTAACCATCGAATATTTACGATTGATATTGAATTCTTGGCTGATTCATAAACAAATATACATATATACATATATATTAAAAAAAACGAAGCAAACTACCTAACCCGGCAAACTCGTTTTTAATTTAGCAAATCCGACCGTTTATATCGACAAAATTATTTTAGTTCGTTTCGACTAATAGGATATTGTTACAAGTTCTGGCGTTTTTCAATAGATCAAACGTATATAGTTAATTGAATGAACGCGTGTATTGATAATAACAGGAAAACAAATATACTTTTACAAAACATAATGGGGACAGTACTAAAAATCAAACGACATAAAACACAGCGAACTGAGACTAAATGCAAGCGACTTTTTTCTTTGGACCTGCATATATAAAGAAAATATCCCCGAAACACTTAAAACTTCGAATCTTTTTTTTATAACTTTTTTAATGTGTTAAATAAAACTTTATAACTTCATCGATGCTTTCACGATTTATATATTTCTCTTATTTATATATGTGAAACTTATTTCGTAATATTTTATTATTATTATTACTTATATAAAAGTAGCGTTTGTAGCGTGTATTGCGCGATATTGTCATGAACCGTTCAAAACGACAACAATATTTCAAAGTTTTATATGATTATTCTTAATACAATTTTATCGGGAAACATGGGAAAACGCGATACGAATCGGAATGAATGATCGAATTTTTGCTTTTCGTTGCGTTCCGCGATTTTAGGACGTAATAAAAAAACGCGATTGATTTCGTCCGTGTGACATATTCCCGGCTAGTTGTGCGCGATCGCGATCCAATTGAATCGTTTCATATAATTACAAAATTAGCGAGCACTGTCGTAGTCACAAACGTGCACATACCGCGTATACGGTGTGCGTACGTGCCTACAGTGATATTGTATTGATTATTGTTTCTGTAAAACGAGGTCCACAATGGCAACATCCGATGCTCACAATTTACGACCGACGTGGTTATGAACGCCATCGGGATATTAATTTCATCTCGACCGTCGTACGACAATGAGATTGGGGACCGTTGCGTTGTTTGGTTACGAAAATTGCGAAACCCGAGCTCGAAAGGGCCGTGTGTCATACGGTCTTGTGGCCGAACGCGCCGAACGAAAAGCAAATGTACCGGCGCGATTTAGACCGTGTGTTTTATGTGCCCCCTCTGGGGGGCCGACTTCGACTATTTTTCACGGTAATCGAATTCCGTTTGGAAACTATACTTACGAAGGGTAAATCATTGTACGGTCGTTTCCGCTTTACCGAATAAAGAGAACACTTTTCACTAATACGGCGCACGGTTCGATGATTTCGATCGAAAGCTAACCACGGATATCGGACGCGTACAACGTTGGTTCATTATTCCAACGTTATCATCCTTTGAACTCTAATATTACGTCCATGCAAGCAATCTGCGCTGCTCGTTATATGGTGTTGTGTTATACTTCCGATACGTAACGGAAACATTTTCGACGAATTGCCTCGTTCGTAAAGATTAATTTCAAAATCGGCAATATTTTACGAACTCATGTCCGTATACAAAATCCATTTCATTTTGAAACGCTTAAGTTTGTACGTAATAACGGTTCTCAATCGATCACTATTACCGACTAGTTAGCGTTTAATTAACGAAAATGATTTTATTGATACGGAAATATTATTCATATATATTATATTATAAATTAATATGTATTATATATTATAATTAGCGTATAATAAAGTAAATAAATAAATAAATGAATATATATATATATATATATTGATTACAACTCTTAAGGCGTTGGGCGACTAAGAAATATCGAACTCGACATTTGCAGGACTAGAGACTGACATTCGGCTGAACAAATGACGTCGCTCCTTTATTTTTTTATATCAACGAAAATATGTTGTAAATAACGCCGACAACAATGTTTATACGCGTATATACGTAACCCTTAAAAATGTACAAACCATGAAATTCGGTGACATAATTAAAAATAATGCGCGAGTACCGAGATAAAAATAAAAATAATAATTTAGTATAATAATAAAAAGTGAAATAGTTACACGGAGGGCATATAATTTTCTATAAATGTACATACTTTTTTACATATATAAGATATCTAACTCACACACACTATATTTTACTTTTTAAAAAAATAAGAGCCTAAAATATTTTCGGACGAGCGTTTTTTATTTTTTGTTTTTGTTCGCTTTATTATATTAAACGGCGTTATTCGAAACTTCAACACACTTGAAACAAAATTTCACGAGCACTTTTTATAAGAAAACCTCTGATATTGAAAACAGTCACGTTACACGGTTTTTTATTGAGGAAAATGCTACGTATTTTGGAAGACCCTAAAAGAAAATATAAATTTTATCGTCCGTCACTATTTATTAGCGTTGCACAGTTCATATTTTCCAAAAACAGAGAGACGAAATAAAAAAAAACCATTAATTACAAGTTCGATAACTGTTTAATTAGCGTGTCATAAACGCCTAATACGTATTTTCGATCAGGAAAATAGGTACGAGTCAGTGATGGGATCAGATAATAAAAAAAATCATTTAGATAAAGATAATGTCACTAAATTTGATTTTGATACAGATAAATAAATTTATTATTTGGATCAGTATTAGATGACCGTAATTTCAACTACATAAAAAAGACTTGGAAAATAAACGAAAACTGCAACCTCGTCATTTAGTAATAGTTTTTTCTGAAAAACCAATTTTCTGACGTGTACCAGTTTATGGGACTTGAGCACTAGGCTTTCCAATTCTCGGGTATTTTTTTTTTAAATTACATATTTCGAAAAAAATTGGCTTTTACTGTAGAAAGTTTTTCACTTCTAGAAAAGTGAAACATGTTTGTAGTTAAACATGAATGTTTAATAAGCCATCTAACTTATATCTTTTGAATGTTCATAGACAAATAGGTATTTCAAACATAATTTGTTAGAATGTTAGATACATTTGCAAAAATAAAAAAAATGTTTAGAATCTATAGAGTAGCGTTTCGATGTATTAAGATATTTGAATTCACAGCATTAATTCAAATAATTTTCTGGAACAGTAGTCGTGATTATTATCAAATGTAGATGGAATAATGACCAAGGTAGTATTTAAAAATTGTCGGTTAACGTTAAGACTAGATTATAAATTTTTTTTTTTTTATTTTTTTAAATCTACCAAAAGATTTATCTATTTTTAAAAAAAAATTATGATTTCAGTACGGTTACATAACTAAATTATTATATGGACGATAACGGAAAATCTAATCGATTAAGATAATAACTAGGCAATTTTCAAGTTATTTGTTAATCCTAGTACCGATAAATGTCATATGTCGATTAACTACGCGCTCGTTCTTGATGCCAGACTTGTAAATAAAATTTTGAAATACGTACGAGGCAAAAATCAAACTCTTGAGAACTCAAATTCAAAGGCGGGAAAAAGACTACCGGGAAATTGCCTTTGTTGGATTTGAACATACAATATAGTTTCGATGTAAGAGATCGTTTTTTGACACATACGTACACGTCAACGACAATATATGTAGCATTTAAAAAGACGACATTTGTACGTTTTAATCATATAAATAATTTACAGACTCGACCTCAACATTGTTTGGCCGAAAATCTTACAATATACCCACAAAAAATAGAATCACCCTCCCCAAAAAAAAAATATTTACTCTTTTCTATTATGTCACTTCCCGTGAGCAACTTGTTTTTAATAATATTCCTTTTTTTTAAGCCATTTTCGTTTTTATTTCACTAACGTTGTCGAAACTATTATCGTTCCATTAGAAATTCCCACACCGCATTTCGAAAAAGCTTACATTTTCCTTTTAAAAACATATAATGATTAATTGTTTATGAAGTCAAAATTTAATTTGTTTACTTCCGCGGACCAAAAATTCGTTGGACATTTTGAAAATATAATAATCTATTTTTGAAAATAAAATTACAAGCCATTTTCGTCATTTGTTTCGTAACGAACTGTAGAAAATTTTGTAATTATCGTATTTTCCATTATTTATCAATCAGAACCTTAACTATACCAAACGACAAATCAAATATGATAAATTTTATACGAACGTTATTGATTTTCAACGAAATATTTGTTTTATCGGCCCAGTAACATTTAAATAAAATGACAACGTAATTTTATCGACGTTTTAAACGTTATGGAAAACGTGACTTCATTTTTTGTACGTATAAATACTGTTGAAATAAAAATGAAAAATGTTTAAAATATTATTTTTTTTTTATATATATAATGAATGAATATGGGTTGATATGAAAAATGTATATTGTTTCAAATTTTGACCATAAAACACTCATATTTTGACAAGGTACTTAATCGATAAATCACGATATTATTAATATATCGTTACAAATATTTTATTCGTCGTTTTATAAAATAAAATAAATTTGTTATTCGATCAAATTGAACGAAGCGTAAATACTAAATTTGCACACGAAAATTAAACTCGTTATATATACACGTACATACCTAATTTTGTCGAACTATTTCTATAGTTCGATTATTTGAAAGAAAACACGGTTTATTAGTCTGACGTATATAACTAAAGTGATTAAAACACGTATTTTGTTTTCCGAGTTTTCATCGATCAACATATTTTCTACGTAAGAGTAGTCCTCTAAACGAATCACAGAATCGTCATTTTTTGTAACAATGGAGTACTCAAAAGAACAACGGAACAATAGTTTTCGCGGTGGTATCGCAATAGCGAACGATAAGGAAATATTTTAAGAACATTAAGTGCTTGATTGACGCGAGAACACTTGGCAACCAACACGGACGAGGAGTATTAGCGAAATGGCGAAATACGTCACATAACGGAGTGAAAAAATGTCGATAAACGAAAATGTTCGACGAATGAATCGGCGTCATTACGTTTAATCTCCTCGTTTTATTTTCGTGCCATCGTCGAAATAAGAATAGCCGTTATTGTCGGGTTACTCATTAAGCGTATTCATTTAAATGTCGTAACGTTCTCTTATTTTCGATTATTAACGTATCTATTGGCGGTATTCCTTGTCTAAAAGTCAATTTATATATATTTATATGCGCGCGTTACTGTTAGAAAGGTTATTACGAAAATTCGTACCTCAAATGATGAAGAAAAACGACGAATTGCGGTTGGATCGACTAAGTCAGTTTCCAGTGGAACGTCGTGGCAATATATACACGTGTTCACGCGTATTACATCCCGAAAGTCGGTGAGATCGGTGGTTTTACAATTTATTACACTTGTTGATATACATATTGATTGTGTGTGTGTGTGTGTGTGTATGTCTGTGTGGAAAGGTATGTTACATGATATATTATGAAATTATACAAAATAATTTTCACGCACAATATGTTACGATATTGTTCGTGTATCGTTTACAAATTCACCGGGAGCGTATCGTTAGACGTGATAAATAAAGGATACTATAGTTTTGTTTTTCTAAAATGAACAAAAACTTACCATATAGTGATAAATAATCCAAAAAAGAGAAAAAAATATCGTTACGAAACATTATTGAATCAAACGATAATATAAATTGTAAACGATTTAAAAGGCTCGTTATGAAAAATCGAACGTATGAAACAGTTGGTTATCTTCACGTTGTTCGTCCCGTAATGTTAACTATTAGCCATATATATAGAAATATATAATTACGCGTAACTTATGGCGATAATTACCCGAATAGTAGAAATTATAAAAATAGTAGATATTATTTTAATATCGGTTTTCGGTGCCCGTTCGACTATTAAACGCCGCGACCCGAGTACAAATGGTTATATTCGATTTTTACGCGACGGGTTTACCGCTACCGACTAAATTTTTATCGAGCGCACGTTGGAGTATGAATTTTCACTTTACGCGTGGTGTCTCGGGTTACCGGTCTTTACGCGAGGCCCTTTCCGTCCCGAACGTTTCTTTGCTTTCTTCGCACGTACCCTCGGCTCATCGAAACGCGTCGACCAAGTCGTTTCCACTAAGTCCCCGCGCCGCCGAATTTTCGACCCCTCCGTACGGATCGTTTTCATTTAATTATACCCGTAAGACCGTCCCTATTAGTCTACGATGTAACGATGTAAAGCATATCGCGATAGTAACAGATTTAATATTACGGGTGTACCGTCCGCTTTCGCGCAAAATAATTGCGTTTTCGCGAAACGAACCTGAAATATGACACCGTCGGTTTGAGATCCGTTTACGCAAAATGTCGATACGGGAATCGCCGCGAGTGTAAATTATGTTTTAATAATCTCGAACACGACGTATTCTCCTATAGCCGGTATGTGGCGTAGACGCAAAATCTGAAACGCTTATTATTCTTTTGACCCCTGAAGCTAATTCCGAAAGTATACTTTATATCGTGCACATATAGACATTTCGTTCTCTGAATAAAATATGTTAAACAAACATTTTTCAATGGCGGTTGTATAAGGGTATTCTCTGTTACGTTTCGTCTGAGAAATTCCATTATTTTTATTTAGATTTTATGAGTGTATTACCATAGTTCTCAATAGGATATACAGCGTATAAAGCGTATAGATAAACGGGCGCACTCTGCTATTTAAGTACAATGTGTGCGTACGGTTCGAGTAGTGGAAGCAAAGTGTATCTCTCGTTCGTGCGACTTAATCGAATAAAAGTGACTTTCCTGTTACGTAAAAAAAAAATATATATGACGTTTGCGATTAACACGATCGACAATGTAGGTAGGTTCCGAATTCCAAACCGAAACGTTTGACAATTGCAGGCGCGTTTTATTCGTACGATAGTACCATTCGGATTAAGTAAAAATAGTTTCGAAATTAGCGCCGTTATTTCTCACGCTGTCTTCGTTCGTACACCACGAGTGACGTCGCGAGACCAATTTTTCGATCGATTCCGAAATAAACCGACCAGTTAACGACGGGCGTTTTCACGAAACGGATTTACGAGCTTAGCCGAACCATTTGGTCAGTGTTTACAAGTAATCGTGCGATCGAAATCGACGACAATTCATTAGCAAATTTAGACAGCGAAACGGCAGTCGGTTTTATATTAGGCATTATAATGTTCGCTACCGGTCGAACGATATTTATACCATAGATACGAAGTTTCAACCGACGAAAATCGCGTGCTAGACCTGTCAATATTTTTATCGTTTATAAGTATGTTGTTACGGGTTTGAACGAATATGTAGTCTTTTTTCTATACGACGAGTGGTAAATAGGTAAATAGTATATACAGTTGACAACAGTTTGCGAACATACGATTGACGTAAGCTCGAAAATAATACGTTTTACGATACGTATGTATTTACGTCCGAAATATTACGAAATATAATTAACCGTGCGACACGAATAGCCTTTTTCAACAAGTTATTTAACGTTTTTCGTTTTTTATTTATACCGCCCTTTGTTATTGTTATGTACCCGGGGAATATATCTGTCATTCTCGTGTTATTATGTATCGAACTACGTAGCATCGTAACGCTTATTGTTCAAATTCATGAACACGAAACATGTGACTTAATGGAGTGAAACTGAGCTTATCGGAACGCGCTTATACGTGAATAATTTTCCGCAAAATCGATCGGAAATTTCCGACCCGGTCTATTTATTTTAAGTTAATTTGTTTGGAAAGAGCGAATATAGGAATATTGATATACGCGTCGAAACGTTCACGCGAGCGGTTATAGTTGATAAGAAATATGTTACAGATAATTAACGATTTTGCGTTCGTCGGCGACAAACTAGCGAAACAATTTTCGGGTTTTAAAACTAACAGAGGCGCACGGACGACATTATCGCGCAATTTTTATTAGAATTATTATCGCGTCGAACGAACGCGAACCATACTAACAAGTGTGTTTCGAAAAAATCCGTCATTGAATTACGATCGGTAAACTGATCTGAAAGGAATTACGCGATTTATTCGAAAATAATTTCTTCGTTGAAAACAAATAACGCCGACTCGTACTGTATCGATAGTTTATTATTTCCCAAAACACTGAAATAGAAAATATGA
The DNA here is from genome assembly GCA_025469175.1 of Geopemphigus sp. TES_GeoC_2020. NCBI lineage: Eukaryota > Metazoa > Arthropoda > Insecta > Hemiptera > Aphididae > Geopemphigus > Geopemphigus sp. TES_GeoC_2020. The sequence continues at coordinate 8,340 of JAIPRN010004642.1, forward strand.
AACGCGCTAAAAAATAATTTTCGTTTTTGTATCGGTTATTAATGAACGTTTAAAATCGTTTAATCTGCGTTTCCAATCACGTTTAATTAATTTCAACAAAAATTATACCCCCCGAAACGACAAATAATTATACCGAATGTTTATCCTATTTCCAACGTTGTCGTTTACTGTGACTTTTATATAGATTATGCAACTTTACGACTGCGTGCTACAATAACTTTGTTTGGTTCGTTAAATACGTTGTGTTCATTAGCAAATTAATTAAAACGTTACGTTATTTAAGATTAAATTTACGCCGTAAGCTGTCGACGACATTTCAGTCGCGATAAAAGTAAAATAAAAAACCGATCGATTTAAGTCCCGAATATAAAATAAAGGTGTCGGACAGGGCGCGTAATAACGGCTTCGATCATTAATATCACTTCGATTATTGTATGCTACGATATTTTACGTTTAAAAGCGACTTTTAGATACGTTTTGACCATTCGAAACAAAGTTAGTGGATTTCTGCGAAACCGTGAGTGAAAATTTTTTATTTCGCCTTTACCGGACGGGCCATTCGCGTTTATTTATTGATACGATCGAATACCACTTTTTAGCGATATTAATCCGCGCAACATATATCGTGAATAAAAAATAACATTCCCGAAGTGAATATTTTTCGTCGTGTCACTCGGAATCGAATATTTTCGGACTCGTTTCGTTTCAACGTAACATACGTCGACGATACACACTATAAATAACAAAAATGTTTACGGAATGGTTACGTTTTTTTTTTTTTTGAAAATAACTAGCCGATGATATTATTATTATTCATAAAGTTCATTCTGTAGGTCAAAGTTAATTTGCTTTTGAGGGAAAAGCTCTTATCTGCTAGCGTTCTATATTATTAATGATGTCCCAGTTAGCTACTTAAGGAACGTGAAAAATATGCGGCGTCAAAGCGCTTTTTTATAATCAAGAAAATTAACTCGCTAAACATTACCGAAGAAATATGAGATCATAATTTCCCGGGATACGTATTACACCGTGAACATAAACAACTTTTATTATTGTAAAAAGTTAGAAAATTACTTTTATTAGTTTACTCGCGCGACCACGTATAATTGTTTACGGTAATAAAACGACGAAACTTGGGACACAATATACCGGACACAGAGCATTTGCATATAGCCGTTCCGAGTCTAGGTCTTTTCCCCATTCCAGCAGTACGGGCGAGATACGAAATACAGGTCGTCAGACCAAAAAGCCAAAAACGACATTTCGTTTAGCATATTTTTGCATTTCTAAAGGCCCTCGGCGAACCAAATACAACGCACGGCCCTGCACGGGCTTGTAATTTGTTTTCAAATCGTTCCGCTTTTACTTTCCGCCGGTCGAGTAGAGTATTCGCTCAAATTATTGTCGCAACAAAGGCCGACGATAAATCTGGACCTAACGAGTTTTCATTTGTCGTCGCGCGAATTATGACGACGTCACGTCCTTGGTCCGTCTTTGATTACGGACGGTCCGTTCGAGCGTGTTAATTTTTTCCGCGTTGGGTACGTGGACGCGACGCGAAACCCGCCGGCGGAACAGCAGCGGCGCCTACGCCGTTCGCGCAACGTTCCCCGTACCAGTCGTGGTAACGATCAAATAACCGGGGTTACCGCGTTGGACCCGCACCCGTACCGCGTATAAAACAATCATTCTCGACGCGAAAAACGTATCCCGGTTCGAAAACCACTTACGAACGTATTATACGGTCGATTGTGTACACCGACATGAGGTATTGATGGACGTCGTCCGAACAATATGGGACCGCGTTAATTCGCGCTTAGTCGTACAACCGCGGCGAACACGGATGTCGTCAGTGCATGATTTTCGATATCGACCGTCGTGTTCGGCGTGTGCGTGTACATGTTTACAACGTCCGTTAATTGAAAACGATAGCGCTGTCGTGGTCTTAAAAACGGTAAACGCGTCGTACGTGCCGTCCGATGTTCGCCTATTCGGCCGGCGAATAATAAATACCGCCGGTAAAGTGACGAGTTTCTCGCGTCGAAAAATGGAAGCCGGTTTTGGACCGAAGTCCCCCGTCACCGAACCGGAGTGGGGGGATGAACGCGCCATTCCCTCTAAAGCGAAGTGCGCGTCGATGTTTCGGAAATTACGCTTCCATCCCCTCGGGCCGCCGTCGGCCGCGCGCAATATTAATCGCCGACGATTAGACGAGAACGCAACAACGACAACACGCCCGCGATATTTCCGCGGTATAAACACGGCGCTGGCGAAATGATTCGGCGACATCGTGTGCGGCGAACGCGGGACGGAATAAGAAAACTTTGACCGGTATCGTCGTTATTATAACTATTATTATCGCGATTCTCGGCGTGTTCCGCTCCACGGCCCGCCATTATTGGTCGTACGCGATTTTCATTCGGTATTTACCTATCGTTCCGGACGCGCGATGTCGAACGATTACTACACGCGCGAGTTCACAACTTTTCGTCGCGGTTCACAACGACGCGCTCGGTACGGGCGATAACGGGCTGTCGGAATGGACCGAATGACGATCGTACATGCTGTATTACTTGTCAGCGTGCCGTGAAATGTCGATTGTTTGATTCGTCGTATTCTATCGGCACGAGGGTTAGCCACATTGAGAAGTCCTTTGCCACTCCCCACCCCCTTATTTTGAACACCATTCCCCCGTCGCCAACGAACGGGGCGAACACTTAGCGAACGAACGTCGAATGGTTTCGACCGTTGCCGGTTGATCGAAGTCCGGTGCCTCGTTCGTTAGCCGCGCGCTCCATACACGTGCACCGGACAACGCGCTATTTCGCACCGGTTAGTTGGTGCGAATAACACCGTGCCCGGAGGAGTACACGTTTTTACACAATTCGCGAGTTACGCGAAACGGACGTTAAATTTATTACCGGCGAAGGCGTCGTAACGCGAATGTATACGATCCGAAACTTTTGCGTCGGTTAATTACGGCGAGTTTTGACGGTTGGATATTTGTCCGAACATTCGCCTCGCGCGTCCCTTCTTTTCTACGACCATTACAAGTTATGAAAACGTGTTTCCGAATATTGAATCCGACACTCTCGATAAATCGGTACAAACGTTAACTTCTCGGGAGATGTTCCTTTTATTGTTTATATTATTATTAATTTATCGAACGTTTATTATGTACACATACGTCGGGTAGGCCATATGTAGATATGAGAATCCGTATTTATTTCATAGATTATTTGTTTGCGGGATCCAATATAATGTAAACGTCGATATCCTATTCGTTTTTTCAAAGGGATTTGATAATTTTTTTTTTTTTGAAATTCGTAATTAATATCGAAATACGGGTTTTTCGTATTATAATTTGACAAGAATATTAAAACTCGGAACGATTATGAAATAGGTAATATTTACAAACGAGAGTGTATTGTATTACTTAAAAATTGTAAAATGAACGAGCTATTTACACGTTTTAATAATTTTTTCGAGTTACGGTAATAATTACGCACAGTACGGCAATCGTGCGAGAAAACGAATAATAAAAAAGCGACCAATCGAATTGAATTCACGAAAATTATAACTGTCGTTATATATATATATATATATAAATAAATGCCACGATAGTTCAGAATCTATTAGATATATTTGGTAGCGTATTGAAGTACGTAAAAGTATTGAAGATTTTTTGTTTTGAGAATTTTTCTGGTAAAAAATGTATTCATTCTCTACTGTTTTATGTACAAAGTGATCTTCAAACTATAAATCAGTAATTTCTTTTATTTCGTTTCATTTTCAAGTACAGAAATATTCATAAAAATAGTAGATAAACATAAATAAAAAAAATACAATACTTCGGTTAAAAATAAAAGTGAACTCGATTCAACTTTATAAACAGTGAAAAGTTTTAAAATATTATACAAAAAAATTTAATTACAAAATGTTTTTTAGGATAAAGGAATTAAAAAAAAAACCGAAATAAACATATTTCGTAATTGACTATATTGTAGATATAGATTATTTCGTAAAATAGAGTTGCTTCAGTAAGTCCGATGTTTTTTTTTTTAAATACAATCGAGTATAAACGTTGATGAATACTATAGATATTATTGTGGTTGGTATAACTAATAAATATGAATATATTACAACCTTTCGACGAATTTTTTGGGATTTAAATCGAAGTGAATGATAACTAGACGTTCAACACCCCGAAATTTCTTTTTCATATCACTAATTTCGTATAAAAAATAAGATGATATAATAAATAGGTTTTTGTAAACACAAATTTTTGGTATCTCAACCGAAGCTTGATCATTTGTCTGTAGCCAATTATGTTAGAACGATTTTCGTCGAATACATACGTAAATAACGAACGTTGTCGAGGAAACAATTAGTTTCGAATTTTGTAACATTTAAACGAACTACGTTTTTCCGGCTACGAAGTTCTCATTAACGAAATACGTTCTAAAAGTGGATTCACCTTCGTCTATACGGACAGGGTACGTGGATGGCGTTCAAAAGATAAATCCACGTGCGTCCACGATTAGGTGAGATGGTCCGAGGAATTGGACGTATTTCGCGAGCACTTTCGGTGGGAATCTCTCGTGTCTCGTTACGAAGAAGGACGACAGACGACGCGTTACGGACTGTACTTGTGGCTTTGTTTAGCCTCGGTAACGAAACGAACGCGGCAAAGAGACGCGCGGTTACGTGACATTCGACCGATATAAACGTATTCCCCCGGGACGAGATGAATTTGAACGAAACGAGTTTGGGCAAGACGTGAGACGGTAACTAACGTCAATTGAATTTTCGAAAAAACGAGAAACGGCCCGAACATTTCGGCGCACGGTTGTCACGGAATCGGTGACATTGTCGGAGAATTCTTTGTATATTTTTACTCACTGTGTCTGTATCGTTGTTGCAATATATTGTTGCAAGTATAACAGTTGAGCGTGCAGTGAGCCTGGCGCGGACTTAGCGCGCTCGGTTTGGCCATCGGTTGCTGTGACGATGGCGGCGGTGGCGGCTGCGGAGACAGAGGCGGTGGAGGCGGCGGCGCCGGCGACGGTGACGGTGGCGACGGCTAGGACGACGGTGCAGGAATCTGCGTGGCGACGGGTGCGCGCGCGTAAGGGACGACGGGTCGGAACGAACTGAGGCGACTGGCGCGGCGCAATGGTTACGCGAAAAACGATGCGCGGAGGGACCGTGGCGCGCACGGAAAACGTTCGTCGTGTGCGTGTGCGTGTGTGCATGTGTGTGTTTTTGCACGCGCGCGCGCACGCGTGTGTGCGTGTATGTGCGCGCGTGTGCGTGTGTGCGTGCGCGCGCGAAAAGAGATTTTTGGCGCACCGACCCGCGCTTCCGTACGATATTTTAATATTATCTCGGGGAGGTGTCGAGAATTCTCTACGGAGAGAAAACGCGTATAACGTTTACGATTTACGCGTATTGTCGTAGAGTACACCGATTCGTTGAGTAAACGAACGCGTCGCGTTCCGACTAACTTACATATCGATCGTCCGGAGTGCGATTTTCCACCCAATTACTCCACCACCTCCTCTTAAAAAAAAAAAAAACAAAGACCTTCCGG
>JAIPRN010004643.1:0-13931 GCA_025469175.1 Geopemphigus sp. TES_GeoC_2020
TATATATATATATTAATTAAATAATACGCGCACTGGTGCGAATATTAGCGAATGAACTTATCGTGAATAATGAATTTCAAATATACAGATATTGATACATAAAACTTTTCTGTGAAACATGATAATACATTTGTAGGATCGGGTGTATTAATTTCGGACAATAATGTTGGGGAATTTCTTTTAGATATAAGCTTAGATAACATTTCATGATTCGTTCGTCCATATTAATCACGAAATATATCCAGTTCAAATACAAAATAAATTCGTTTCATTAATTCGTTTCAGCCTATAAATGTGTACTGATTGGACAAATCGTACATAGTTGCCGATAGGTCCTTTTGATTCGTTCGAGTACACAAAATGAAAGAATCATACGAACAGGTGTTTTAAATAACCAGTTCCAAACAAAACGGTATCGTTTAAATGACCCGTTTTGCACATCACAATCGCGGGGTGACTACACTGTCGGTCGTACACAATGGTGCGCGTGCATGCCGACGACCGACCACTGTGTGTGTGTGTGTGAATAAGAAACTTGTAAATCAACCACCGACGCAACTTTGATTAATTTTTGAAACTTTTTTTCCCTTAGGCCAGTGAGGTTCTTGATAGTTTTGGAACGGAGGAATTTCTTTTAAAATTCAGATCATAACGTTGTTATCGTCTACCTCCAGTGGCTACTAAATGTTACGTCCATTATGACGTACCCATCTACAGTGTGTACCAGAGCGGCGGTCTTGCATTAACAAACAACTGAAAAGGGCCCGGAAACAAACTCTCCAAATTACGTAAAATTGATCATTGAATCATCGACGGGGCTCGCTGGTTACGATTTCATTCGACGCGTAGTTTTCTGCGAACGTTAGATTTCGTTATTTTTCGCGTAAAACGAATAAGATATTCGAAACGCTCGGCCATTTAACGATTCAGTTACGCGGAAAATTATTAGCAAAACAAAAAATAATCTACGATATTACGTGGTAAACGTATTTGAGAATTAGAGCGATAGTATAATTAATAACGTTATCGGCAAATTAATAACGCGTTGCGGGTATATTGCAATAACCCGTATATATTTATGGGCAATACGTGTACACATATTCGGAAGGTATTAATCGTAATTTTATTTGTCATGGTTAACACTAAGAAATCGAAAAGTATGTGCTGCCGAGTAATACGATACGAACATGCGCGTCGTCTAAAAAAATGACATATCGCTCGTGTTTGACTGATTGTTCTTGTAATAGGCGAATACTGCAATATGATCACGTACGTATACACGTTAAACTAACAAAAATATGGAGCGACGAAATTATGATTAAGCGCTACATTAATAAAAATACGTGAAATTATATGGAGATACGCGAAATAGATCACACAGGTCGCGGATATATATAGCGCTTAATTACCGTCGAAGAGGGAAAAGTCGGAAAGTCTAAAGAAATCGTTTTGAAACTAACGGACGGTATTATTTACGGTTTACGTTCAAAATAGTTTATATCTACGGCGACGTTATGTAGAACGATTCGCGTTGTTTACCCGATAATTGATTAACGAATAGGCGTTAAGTAATGACGATTGTATATATTCGTACAGTTTACTACTGCCAAGAGAGACTGTTTAGTGTTGAAAAACAGCTATTCGTTTCGTTACACTCGTGTAAGTTGACGTTGTATTAACGTATTATTTCAAAATCCAAACGATCGTAAAATAATTTTAAGAGTTTCCGTTCGCTATTTAGACACGAAATGATATTTGTGGGCACGCTAAGCACAAATTATTTAAGCTTTTATTTTCGTTTCGCGACAACTGCAAAACAATGTTTTCGAAATGAAATTTGGCGTTCAGGGCGTTAGGAGAACGGAACGACGAACATAACGTATTACAAGCTAACATATTACGACTACAACTAACGTCGAGGTATGTAGTTTAAAATCGTAAAATAATCGTGCTACGAAATGTAACATAATTATAAATATATGATATTTGGCTACACTGATCACTATGATAATCGATTTATTTATCAACGTTAATAATTATCAATAAAAACTAGACACAACCAATAGCAATTATACAAGTTGCGACTTTAGTTTTTATTTTGCCACAGAAATGTCTAGAAACCTTTTAAGTTTCGTGTAACTTTAATCGACGTACACGTTTGTTGACTAGTCAATATATAGTAGTAACAACAATAAAAATGGAGACGGAAGAAGAAGTAATCAACATGGATGAAGAATTCTCGTACTTTGAGTACATAACTGGTAAATTGTAGTTATTTCAAGGTTGTCTAAATAATTTTGAACAATAATTTGTTCGAAAAAAATCGATACATTAATTATTTCAAAATTTTAACGTGATTTATGAACTTTATAGAATTTATTCAGAGTAATGGCTGGTACTTTTTGTCTTTGGCTGCCATTATTGCATACTTGTATCCTAAATTAAGGATTCGTTATTTAAAATGGTCGGAACAACGAGCTGAAGCTAAAATGAAAAAAAGTAGTTTAAATTTACATCCTTAAAATAGATTAGATATTAATTTATTTTACAAATCATTTTAGACCCCGATTTATTAAAACCAAAACCAGAGGACTTACAAAAAACAGAAGAATTACAAAAAGCACGAATAAAATTTCAAGAGGAATACGAGAAAAAAGCGAAAATTGCTCTTGAAAAGCAAAACGAAGTAATATTCATTTTTAATGATTTACAAATATGACTATATTTTAATTTTTTTTTCACATTATGATATACGTTTTTTGAATTAAAATAAAAACAAGATAATGTAAAAAGAAGGTAGAGGACATTTGTTTTATTATGGTACTTTTAATTACGTATTAATATTGTTTGAATTTTTAATGCAATTTCTCATATATAGAAAGAAGTTGCATTTTTTTATTTACAGAGTAATTTTTTTTATATAATTAAATAAAAAATTATTTACAATGTTAATTCATCCCATGGTTAAAATATGTAACTTATAAAACGCATTTGTTCTCTGACTTGGTTATGTATTATGTTAAAATCTAAATTATTATTTTAGAAACAGAAGAAAATATTAGAAGAAAAACAAGCGCTATTAAATAGTAAAACTACAGGGAAATCCTATACTGAAAAATCAAAAAATCCTAAACCAGGTAATATTATATTATTAATGAATTTTATTAAAAATTGTGTAAAAAATGTGAGTTAACGATATAAATTGTTAAGAATATTTTTTATATATCTAATTTTAGATGTATAAAATAAATATTGAAATAGTGAATTAAAATTTGGAACATTTTTTAATTTTTTTATAATAAACTGAATACAATATAATGTCAATAAAAATTATTTTTAAACTTAATTCAGACATTAATGATTATAGAAAATGTAGTTTATTAATTGTTTATACTTTGTAAACATTTATATTTTTTCTTTATAGATTACAATCCTTTAATGGGATCTGGCAGTGGTTCAAATTATAGACCTCCTAGAAGAAGTCCATGCTCTGGCGGTAGATGCGGATAAAACTAATATATTGATATAAAAAAAATGTGTAAAAATAATATTGTTTAGATTAATAAATAATATCGATTATGTATAGTACATGTTTAATAATACTGAAATGTTTGTTAATGTTAATTATAACTAAAACTTATTCATATACAATAAATTAGTAAATTGTAGATAATTTTAATATTTTGAGAAAATTATGTAAAAGCAAATTCTGTGTTATATAAAATGTATAATAATTTTACACGATTATATAACTTTTATTAAATTTACATTCCATAATATTCATGATATGAATCTAGAAATCTGAAATGGTAGGGCTAAATTTAATAAATTGGTAACTAGTGTATAATCGATCATTAAATAGAGATTCAAACTTTATTTACATTGTATGCTATTGACATAGTATTATTTCTATACCTTTGGTTACATTTAAATTTATATGTGTAAAGGAATAGGGCTAATGCTCTTTAGCTTTTCACTTTTAAATTGGTGCCAGCAATATGGATACAATGGAGTAATTTTAAAAATGTTTATTCAGCAATTTATTAGTTATTTAGTATTTTTTTATATTTGCAAACCTATAAATTGAAATTTTACACTTAATTTTAAATAGCATTATTATATACAATAAAACAAATGATTTTCAAAAGTATTTTTGTTATTACACCTATTTAAAGTATATGGAAGAATAATTGAGTTTTGTCTTATTTTAAAATACGTAACATTATTTACGGGATACTCGTTTTTAAGTAAATTAATACTAGAGATTATGAAAATAGACTAAACGATAAATAAGTTATAATTAACCGAGATTAAAATTAATTATAAAAGTAGAGTTGTCAATAATGTATGCTCATAGGTTTTATTATTATAAATATATATTAATATTATTGAATTCATTAAACATTTACTTTCAACATAGCAACAATTTTAATATATTTGTTATATTTAATCTGTGTACTTACATTTAAAATTATTTCTTTATATATTTCAGAACTGTTATAGTAGTGGTTATTCTGAGAAATAAAATGCATAACTTTTAGTGTGATATAAATATTTTCAAATAAAAAATACTTACATGATTAAACTTAAACCAACGATATATTTTGTCTTTTTTCTACTCTGGTAATCTGAATAATTTTCAACATTGTATTTCAATTTGAGATTACTAATGATGCGTTTATTTCTGTAACATATTGCATGAAAATTTAAAATAATTCTTAATGATATACAATTGCCAAATATTGGTTGGGTAAACACAATTTAATTACATATAAGAAAATAGGTAAGTATTAATAACAATCAAAAATTTTTACTTTTATGCACAAGAGATGTTAATATTTGAAAATTTAAATTTATTTTTTAAAACTACTAAATAAATAGCAATACGATATTTTCCAACAAATTAATGTATATTGTTCTATTTTAACGTATTTATTAGGTAATTAAAAAGTTTAAAATAGTTAAGTAAACTTACAAGGATGATGGGACAATCAAAGCGGTGTAGTTTGAAAGTAATTTAATATCAAAATTACAGTTTTGTCTTACATCAGATTTTAGCTAAAACCAAAGTTACATCCATATTTATATACGTATATATAATTATATAATTTAATTATATTCACTTTTTTTAAATCCAAAACTGTTAAAAAAATTCCTTTATTCTGTATAATTAAAAAATTAGTTTGAACTTTGTGGTGGTTATCTTCTTTTAAATCCTAAATTGAAACTTTTTAATATTAACTATTTTATAAATTATAGGTTTAATATATAACTTTATTCATTTTTGTATCTAATTAACGAATACTTACTAAACTATTTGTTAATGATCGAGAGGTATATAGTTTATTTTTATAAAACTCTACCGATTTTAAAACTTCCGTCAAAGTATATTTTTCATTAATTATTTCTCTGCAAATGAATTTCTTATGCATTTATAATATACATTAATTATTTTAAATTAAACGTCAAATATTTTAAAATATAATTCTACGCACATATATATGAAATATTTTTCTAATGTATTATTATCGGTTAAAAATATCAATAACTTACGTTTTAGAAGAAAACTTTTTGATCAAATGGATTATTTTTATAAAACAATAACCAGTATAATAAGCATCCCATCCTGCATGGTGCAATTTCATATCTTGCGCTAGAATATATTATACACAATTTTTAATTTTTATAAGGATAAAAAAAATTGTGCATTCGATATTTGAAAATATAAATGTAGAATTCTTTATTATATATAATAATTTTAGGTATAAATCATTTAAATAATATACATATATAAAAATACATTAAGGTTAGTGAACTTTTACATTTTACTCTTTTAAAATAAATTATAAGTACTCAATACTCATTCTTTTTTTTTATTTGCATTACAAACTAAAAATGTAATTGTATTAATTAAATATGTTGTAGTTATCTTTTAAAACAGAATTACAGTTTTTGGAAAATAAAATTATCCATAGCTGTTTTTGACACATTATATTGTAGAATATTTTATTATAATTAATTGAAAAGTTGTTTTGTATAGTATGTTTTATATAATTTCTTACGTTCTTCAATTCCAGTTAAATTAATTGAAAATAAACACATTGTATCTGAATATATTTTACCATCTCCGTCTTTAAAAAATAAATACATTTCTGAGAGAGAACTTTCATTTCGTACACCTAAAACATAAATAAAATTTATAAATAATTTAAAACGAACATAATTTGTGGGTTCAAAATAATTATATTATTAATACCTATACCTTATGGTTTTTATGATTTATATTATATTAAGATATAAAATTTTAAGTAGTGATAATTTTAAAATTATAACAATGAGCTGTATTTATAGTTATGCTATATATTTTATTGAAAAATAAATGATTATATATATAATGTTTTTCAGTAAAGGTAAAAACTAAACTATATTATTTTAGTCGAAAAAATTAAAGTTTGATATTATGAACCATTATTTTCAAAAAATATAGTCACAGAAATATATTTTAACTTATGGTTCTTTATAAATACTATTACAATCAAAATATCAATTGCTACAATTCTATACATGTAATTTTTATCAATTATTACAAAGTTTTCAATTTTTTTTTGGAAATTTAAAAAAAGTATTTAAAATGAAGGAAAGACAGATAATATGTGGTAAAGAACAAATCTTAGAATATGTCCTGTACTTTTTTATACATACATCATATATTTAGTATTATATTTTTTACATTTCGTATAATATATTATATCATGTATGCAATATGCATGATATAACATAAATAATTGTGATGTCCACGTTTAAAATATAGTTAAATTAGTTTCTCATTAAATTATATAGTTATTATTTTTTAAAATTAAATTAAAATTTATACTAAAAAGAAAAAAGGCAAGATTATACTTTTATAAAATATATTAATAATTCAGTTCATTTTAGGTTTGTAAATAGTAGACTAAGATCAATTTCATTCCAAATACCAGAGTTTAACGCACATAAATATAAACAAATCTTAATTTAAATCAATAAAAACTACAAACCATTTTTAGACAAAATGCGTTTCACTTCTTTGTACAATAATTTTGTATCATAAATTGGTCCGAAATTATGGGACACAAAACGCTGGTAATCTTCGAATTTTTCTGTAAATATTAATCGTATTATGTAAATATTTATATATTAAGTAATACATTTATTATATCTATATTAATTTGTATAAATTGAGCATTGATGATTCTTTTTAATAGGTCAAATAATTTTATACTTTTGTGAATCTGTTTTAGATTTGTTCATTATTTTTCTACTAATTATTCTCACTTTTATTATTATATTGGAATTTTCACGTGGATCAAACTGAATTACATATTAAATTTTGTATGTATTTATTGACATCCAAGAAATTTATATATTAATTTTGAATATGATAGGCTTTTTATTTCTTATATTATACACAAATATTTAAATAAACTATAAATTACTTTATATAAAATAATATATTATTTTATAAATGACATCAAGACTTAAGTATAATTAATTTGAACTAATTACAAATATATTTTACTCTATCAATTTAAATTTAAATATTAAGATAATTATTAGTTTTTAAACGGTTTTAAAAAGAAGTTTGTTATATATTCCAAATAAATTAATAAAGGTATTATCACCTTAATATTATTAAACATATAATACAATTTTAGTTACCAGGTAAGGGTTTAAAAAATTGATTGCTCAAAACTAAAATATCTAATGTACAATTATGACCAACCAATGGTTTCTTCATCTTTGATATTAGTTTCATTAAATGTTTGATACCCATCATTTTATGAAATAAACATATTTTCAGATGTTCATTAAATTCATTATTTGTTTTTTCAGAATCTTCATTTTCTTTAATTTTGGTAACGGTTAATCCAAATTGACTCTTTTAAAATAAACATATATTTATAAATAATTGAAATATATATTGTAAATACTAATATTAAAATATATTTTATTATTACTTCATCTATAGATATGTATTTAAATGTCTTTAAAAGATAATATTGCATTATGATGATATAAGCAGGTTCATTGCATCCATTTATTTCTAAAAATGTTTGATCTCCATAGTCTGCATTCTCATACCATTCAGACACAATATTTAATATTTTATTTAATTCTTCTTCGATCGAACGAAACTTGAAATTAGTTACAAAATATTTGTCAAAAAACGATGTGTCCAACATATCTAATTTAATTGTCATTTCTTGTTCATCAGTCAAATATGGTATCCTGGTATAAAACAACTAAGCACAAACGTTAAATTAAAACGATAATGCATTTGTTAAAAATAATAAATACCTTATTAAAATCAAATTTATGTTTACATAAAAATTCGACACACGATGTCTGAAAATGAACTGTAGTATCAGATTTATAAAATGTCTGAGGGTATGTATAAAACGAGTAAGTACAGGATTTAAAAGTCTTTTTGTTGGTATCATAAGTAAATATTGCTAGACCCAATTGTATACAGGTTATATCAGATACTTTTAACCGTAATTTATTATACCGTTCTTCAGATGTATCAAAAAAGCTACAAATAAAAATACATAAGATAATTACAGTTATAAAAAATTATAAAATCTTATTTTAATAAAATAAAATAGTATTTATATTTAATATTAACATCAAATACATCCATCATGTAATTGCTAAATTTTTTTTAAAGAAAATATAAAATTAATCATTGACTACCATCATTATACTAGACAAAAAATATATTGTTAGTGCCTTTTTAAATAAAAAAATTTTACTGTTCTTTTTCATAACTCAGTCAATTTGTCCTTTCTATAATATAAAATGTCAGAAATTAACACTGTCTATTAAATTTATAATAACAGATATTACATAGGGCTTATGAGTATGAGAAATAGAGTATACGGTCAATTATTTTTTTAGTAAATTTTACTTCTCAAAACTTCTTTTAAAACTACAAATTTATCATAATCTATAATTGAATTAACCAAAAGTAAATACTAAACGTATTAATAAAGGAATGATTTTAAATTGTACAGAATAAAGGAAAATAATTAAAAAATTAATTCAAGTTTTTAATAACTTGTAATTAGTAAGATTTGTATTAATATTTTAGATAAAAATGATCTATAGCACTTATAGATAATTGTTGGCCATAATGACAAATTTTAATTATTTTTTTAATAATTTACTTAGAGATAAAAAATTAATTTAAGATTTGAATCTTTTTACCATTTACTATCAAGGTTTTACAACCTATAGTGGTAATATAGTTTTTGATATAAACACAACTTTATTTTTTGTGAAGTGTCTTTCTCGTATAATCAATAAAGTATTGTTTCGATTTTTTATTTCTACTTATGTATATATATATATAAAAATCTTACGTAAATGGGTTTGTAACATTTTGTTGCAAATTAGAAAATTCCATATCTAAACCAATAAAAGCAGATTCTTTGATTGCTTCTTCAATGATTGGGAGCAGAGAATAAAAGTTTTCACAAGTGATTTCACACATGATTGAAATTTAAAATAAACTTTAAAAGGTTGTAACTTATATATTCGGATACATAGCTGAAAAATGATTACTTCCTCTAACTCAGAAAAATTATTATTTCAAATAATAATCGTCGTGCAAAAATTGTGTAGGTATTTTACAGAACTGGATAATTAATTTGTCGTTTATAATTTTTCATAATAACGATAAGTCATCATAATTTTTATTTTTATTTATACTGCTTTTGAGCAGATTAAGGATCATACCATAGACGGTTATTTAACTTTCTCACGTGCCGTGATTATAACTGATAATGGCTAACGTCTCGCGATGATTGGATGGTAACCATAGACCTGATAAGAATAGCGATTGTTATTATCATATTTCGTAACGTGTTTACGTTCAATACATTTATGTTGACAAAAAAATTTGTAGGTTAGACAATTGATAACATCGCTTCTTTCTAGTTTGTGGTTGTTTGGCTCGTCCGTCTGTTTGAGTTTTACAATTTTCATCCTAAATCATCCAAGTAAGTACTTATTTGATTATTTATTTGGCTTTCTATTTAATTTTGTCGTTTATTTACGTTTGTTATTCGTATTTGATATTGGATTTTTAACGAAAATTTAAAGTAATACTTAGGTTTATTCTATACATTGTATATACACTATATTGTCACTCTCCGTACATAATTTATACCAATACTTATACTATACGTTTTACTTAGGATGTTGATGCCAAAAAAGAATCGCAGAGCTATTTACGAATATTTATTCAAAGAAGGGGTTATGGTTGCGGAAAAGGATTTTCACAAACCTGTGCACCCTGATATTGAAGGCATTCCGAATTTACAAGTTATAAAGGCTATGCAGGTACTTATATTTTATTAATTTGGTTGTCATTTCTTTTATTCATTTTGTGATTTTTTTAGAGTCTAAAATCTAGAGATTACGTCAAAGAACAATTTGCGTGGCGTCACTACTACTGGTATTTAACGAATGAAGGAATTCAATACTTAAGGGATTATCTTCATTTGCCAACTGAGGTAAATAGATTTAATTTAATTCTTAATTAAAATGTATTTATAAATGGAATTATAGTTAGACTTAATTTGGTACGTATAATTGTATATCTAAGTATTAATTAAATTCCATATTAAGGTATTTAATTTATTTTGATATATATTTTAAAAACTATTACTTTTCAACTATCAAGATGTATACTAACGGTTATATTATTATTTATATTCTATATGAGTGAATAATCATTGAATCGTTCAAAATTTTAAATAATTTCTAGTTATCTAACCAGTTTTAATTTATAGGAGAAATTAATTAGACATAACATTTCACATTTTTGTCTACACTTTATGGTCTAACATGATGTATTTGTATATACATATTCAAATACGTTTTACCTATTTATACAAAGCCATTTAGGGTTTAACATAAAACATTGAAAAAGTTATACAAAACTTTTTAATTAATTTCTCATTTTAAATAAGATTTAATAATAAGTCATTTTAGACAATACTGTAGTTTTCATTATGCAGGTAATTTTTCTACTATCTTGAAATGTCTAATTAATTAATAATAAATGTGTTTAATTAGCTTTTGATAATTTTTAATAATTACGTAAGACAATTTACACGTGTGTATTTATTAATTTGTACTTTTTAAAATTAAGTTTTAATTATTACTATGATAATTACTTAAAAATATAAACAACTTATTTATTTTTTGATTACTAAAATTTGAAATCTATAAAATTGTAAAAAAGTAACCTTTGTATCCTGTGTATTTTCCTTAGTGATTTGTTTAATTACGCCATAGGCTATAGTTTTATAACCTAATATTTTAAAACAATTTGTAAAAATTTGTAAGTATTATTACCTGTCAATTATTTTCAACTACCTATTGACTCATATTAACAATCATACTATTATTGTAAACCGACAGCCTTCGATTAATTTTAATTTTTGTAGTTTAGGACAGTAAAATATTTGAATTGCATTTACAGATTGTCCCAGCTACATTAAAGAGACAAGTAAGACAAGATCCCAGAGGACCTAGAACAGCACCTGGAGGAAGACCCGAAGGTGGTAGATCAGGTGAAGATAGAGCAACATATAGGCGGGCTCCAGGCGCACCTGGAACTGACAAAAAAGCTGAAGTGGGCGCTGGTACTGCTGATTTAGACTTTGTGAGTAAAATACTTTTAATAAATAATTGAAAATAATACAATTTATTGTTACTAGAATCTGTTTAACGTAACATTTTTTTTTTATATTTAGAAAGGACCTGGTGCTGGTGCGTATGGTGGATTTGGTCGTGGACGAGCTCCACCTCAATAAATGTATAATTATTTTTATTACGTATAACTGACAAAATAAAAATTAAAAAAATTATATAAATTCTTAATTTGTTGATTATTCCATATATTTTATAGCGTAATGGCGAATAGAATAATTTTAGATAACTCAAGAAGCAATATACTTCTTAGTGATAGATCATAACTTCGTTGAGAGGTCGGCTTTATAGAAGATTTTTTAGATGTGACGGAAGTGGAACAAAGACATTTGATTTGGAGGGAAGTAATGGAAAATTTAAAGATTTATTGAAGGAGGTTGTTTGGTGAGACGTTCTTGGTGGTTTTTTTTAAATATATACAATTTATATATATGTAAAACAAAACTCGAATAAAACATGTATTTTTATTTAATGTTCCTGCCCTAGAGAAAACTTATTAAATACGGGTTCTTTATTATGATCGAATTACTATAATATCAGTAGGAATCGTAGTTAAGGGTCACTTAGAAACGGCGTTAAAATATAAATGTAAGTTTACGCTTCAGTCTTTGCACTGCTATCCGCAACACACGTATCAGTAACCCAAGTAAACAGTTTTTTTTTTCAAAACCACTCAATTTAATTGTGAATGGTATCAAAAAAAATCAGGAAATTGGCCTGGTTGTCCTGTCGCCATTGCCATAGAATTTCAACTTCTCGAGCCCAAATCATCAAAATATCAATAATTATAATTACAATACGGCGTCTGCGATAATAATTGTCCGTGCTCCCCGGCATAGCTGGCGTCAACCATCTATTTAATCAGACTCGAGGCACGATAACGATAATGACAACACGCACGATAAACCGAAACAAAAATATAAATACTATATTAGCTCGTGAAATTAAACAAATTCCACTTCGTCCAGTGTGCATCTATAGTGATATGTTTTATAATTCTGATACGGACATAGAGGGACGTACAAGCGATTGTCTATTTCGTATTAATATTATTATATACGGCGAATGGTTATTCGTACATATCAACATTAGTTAATCGCCTTTCGTCCCATCCACAAAAATTAGTAAGCCCGTGGGCGTTTAATAGCGAGCTCGGACCATATGCGGCGGCCGTATCGAGCGGTTGTCCGCGTAAACCGAAATTAGCGAAACACATTTCTCGAATACGAAGCGTTATTCACGTCGAAACGGTATAAATATACAATTGGCCGATGGACGGTAGTACGCTACGGGTACAGGTGGTTGTTAACGCGGTTGACAAAATTTGCGTAAGATTCGAGCGAAAAACGGTTCATTTCGCGCCAGCTGACAGAACGGTCGACGTATTCCATATGTTTGGACGAAACATTTTCCCTCGCTTGAATTGCCAAATTCGCCCCGTACACCCTCGGAGTGTTTCGACGATAACGTAGAAATTAGTATCGGGGGGGGAGGGGGCATTCGATTGTGACGGTCAAACGCGCGGACGTTTTACGAAATAATCGTTGGCGCATTTTTTCGCCTCGTTTTCGGACGTCCGACGGAGCCCCGGACCATTTTTGTCCGAATTCGTCCACCGCGCGTTTAAACGATAGCCAAATAAGCGTTCCCCCGGACGATGCTGGGAGCACGGCGGTTCACACAAAGTAACCCGACCGCGAGCGCTACACGGCTTGAGAACGCGGCGGCTACGATTGATTAATACGATAACGTACGGTACTCGCACCGCCGGTGTCGGATTAAAGGGATGCGGGGGGGCTGAGAAGACTATAAATGGCCCGGGGAGGCCCCCTAAGAACATAGGGGCCCCGAAAATCGGCGTAGGAATGACGATTTTTTATTTTTGGAAAATTCGCGAGCGCGATTTTCGAAAAACGTAATGAAATTACCTACGAACGTTTTTTTCTTCTCGCAAAACAGTCGTTCGAACCGTTTTTTTATTTTTGTCCGCCGCGAAATAACGGCGCCCCGTCAATAACAGTGCGCGTCCGAGGACTTGAGAACGCCTTTACGATGGTACGTACGTTAGACGAGTAGGATAACGCGACCGTCGACGAGCGTTTTTTTTTTTTTTTTTTTTTAATAACGCCGGGCGTAAGTAGTTCGTACACGCCCGGGGAAACCGGGCCGCC
>JAIPRN010004644.1:0-13930 GCA_025469175.1 Geopemphigus sp. TES_GeoC_2020
ATATATATATATATATATATATATATATATATATATATCAAAGGTTATAATTCTCAGTACTCCCGAGGTTGTCGAAATACTAGAAACTTTCCAAGTTTATTCCGGTTCATTAATTCGAATACTATCTACATTTCCCTATAAATCTATAACAATTAATTCTAAAAACTTTTAACGGTACCCAACGATTTTGTGCGTTGTACAAAAGCAAGCGTACGAAAATTAAATATATTCTACCCTGACAAATGATAATACAAACGTAGCATATTTATAACAATCCACGTGGTCTAATACGAAACCCTTCACCGATCCGATCGACTATAATTTTGAAAATTATACGATCGACAACGAATAGCTAGACTTAGGATAGGAATTATAACGACAAATATATACCTAAAAAAGATAGCCGATACTCTGAAAATCTTCTTAAGTGAGTTATTCGCTCGTCGATTTTCGAATTTTATTATTACTTTGGATTCGAAGGCGATGATAAATCGTATTTGGTGACGATTCGAAGCAACGGTAGTATTTAATTACAATTAATAAATACGATATACGTTATACTTTTAATATTTGTTAATTGTATTATGTTATAATTACGATAAACTCTATATATATATATATATATACATCTAAGGTTTTATTATACTTGGTGTTTTTAACAGATAGGAAGAATGCCCACTTTTAAAACGATTATGTCGATAATTTTACCGCTTTTTGTGTTTGTAATTACGTTGTTACTTTTTATTACGTTTAATGAAACTGCTGGAAAAAATCGAAAAACTTGTTAAATAAAGTACCGACTAGAAATAATTTACTTTTGCGATATAACGCGTGCAGAGATCATCCAAGCACTCCTACGCGAAAGTTTTCACAGAATAAACGCATTATTGTAAAAATGAATACGTTTTTCGATTCGTTTAGAATTTAAAATACGACTAAAATAATACAATTTCGCCGAATATTATTACAATATACCTTCGAAACATTTTAGTTATCATTTTTCGGATGTTCCAAATTCGAATTATCGATTAAAATTTACGAATATTACGACGATTATTTATTCTATCTAATGCATAATATTAACTGTTGTCGTACTTAATTAAATTTTAAAAATATGGCTCATAACGCGCTTTTTCGTGTTATTGATATTTCATAAATAATAAAGGTTTAATAGACTAAAATTTAATATTAGATTAAAGTTTGAAAAAAAAATTCCCTTAGACAAATATACGTATATAAGTCAAAATACGTTTTTTAAAACCATTTGAATAGGGAAAATTTTTTCTTACCAACAACCACCGACGGTAGAGATTATTAAATACGAGTACCGAACATATTTTTAAACACCGAGTACGATAAAAATAACTAATAATAATAGTTCTGTTAAAATATATAACTGGATACTACTAATATTACGGGCGCCGTATATTTATATAAAATTGATTTTCGAAAAACGTTTTAAAAGCGACGGAATACCGATAAATAATAATAATAATAATATCGACGAGGCGCGACGGCATATTACGTATTTATAATATGCTAATGAATTTAATTTCGCGATAATATTGGAAATTGTCGCCATATTACTATACAGGTACGTCCCGTAAAATAGTTATTAGTGCGCAGAGGGGACCACGTTATATTACGGGCCGTACGTTCAATAGACGAAATATAACATTTCGGATGGGGCGGCGCATAAATTTGGAGTATTGAAATGCGTAAAATTACGAATATAAATTTTCAGGTATCGTAATAAATTACCGTGTAGTATGATAATCGCGAATTTGCCAAATACTGTAACATTCGGATAAGTACCGGGAAATCGATTCCGTTGTTACGGGTATGATTCGATTTAATACATTTTCCAACGAACGTATTGTCCTTGCCAGGGCGTATTATTTTTTTTTTGTAAAAACGTTATTGTTTTATCCGCGAGCAATTTTTCGCGAAGAAGGAACGCTCGGATAATACTGACACGTGTTACGTTACTACGGTATTATTTATCGTCGGTACAATTGTCCACACTTTTTCGATTTACTCGGTTATAAAATCGTTGACTATTTTCGTTCGGAACACGGACAGTTGTCGCACCCGAGTTTCCAGACTCGCATAAGTGTAATACACGAACTACACGTATCCGTATGTTTAGCAATATTTACCGTAGCCATTCTTTTTATAATTACGAAACCACTAACGTCGCTTGGAATGGTTTTTCGAAAACTCGTCGTTATCGAATTCGAAATAATAATTAAATTCCCACGTATCCGTCTGCATAACTCGCTCACGCCAATAATCACTGTACCCGTGAGTTCGCCACTTTTATTCGAATTCGTAATTGTTTGAAAAATTATTTATATTTACGTTACGAGGTACGCCTTTATTTATTATATATTGGACGAGACACGTGGCAATCTGATTTCGGCTTGATTTTTTGTCGTCTCACGAATTGGGATGACAAAGGCCGGACAACGTTTATCGTGTAACGTTATCTAAATTTGCCCATCTGTAGCGTGACCGCGGAGAGCAATATGTTCTCGTAACACGCTGGGACGAATTTTTTGTGCGCGGTTATCAATGCCAAGTTAAATTTGCGCGATTAAAATCTCGGACAAGTATGACCGCGGATAAGACTACGGGTTTCTTTGCCGTTTAACGAGAGGTTTGGTTTTTTTTTTATAATAATTATTTTACGTCGAAAATACGATTACAAAGTAAAATTGCGCGCCACATAATGACGAGAAAAGACCACACATATTTGGCGAAATATTCAGAGCAATTTCACTGGGCATATTTGAAACGTTATTCGATAGTTTCGAAAACGTACGAATCGCGTGTGCCGTACTCATAATGACATACGGATAATGTAGTCGTAGGTTTTATACGAAATGTCGTGACGTGTGACGCGTTGGCTGTCCGTTTTAGAAAAGCAAATACGTTAAATTATTAATAACGACCAAATGTTCCGTTTTGAATCCATATAGTTGTCATATATTTATATATTGTAGGACAACATAATAAGACCGCCGTCGACCGCGGAAATGAAATACGGTTAGGCGTGCGTGATTATAAGTAACGAATTTTGAAAAACCGTCACGCAAAAATGATACCCTGTTGACAAGTTATCTTCTGTTTTACGTATATGTATGTATAAATCGTATCGATACAGTCGTTTTTTTTGATTCCACTAATCGTAAATAAAGTTTAAAAAGCTAGAAAGAATTTGAAATTGTACGAAGCGCATTTAAAAAACGATTAATTAAAATATATCGACGGAACTCGCTTTTGATTCATATTTTTATTTGATTGTAAAATTATATCGACTTGACTTTTAATACGTTTGTATACACTACTATATTGACCGGACGGTCGCTGAATTATGAATTGCGTGCGCCGTATAAAGTAAAAAACTTAATTTAAATTTGCGAATTTCATTCCGAAAAATACGTCGGTTTGATTAGCGTCCGTCGAATCAATGTTGGCGCGCATATTCGTGGATCAGCCGTACGCGATTTCTCTACGTATACGTCGATATATGTTATTCGAGTAAATATATATATATACATATACATATTTACTCGAATAACACTCGATGAACAAAAATGTTGTGTTTAATTAAAAAATTATTTAATATATAATATATACATATACATATTTACTCGAATAACACTCGATGAACAAAAATGTTGTGTTTAATTAAAAAATATAATTTAGCGAACACTCGCCCATGGCAATGGATATATCGTAAAAAACAAACTAGGTTATAATACGTTACGATTTCGGCGCGAGTAAATCGTATTTCCACGATGTTCCGTACGAATTTCAATTAGCGAAATTGTCGTGACGTGTAGATGATTCGCACGAGTAGCGCGGAAATTCGTTACTTACGTATAGAAGAAAGCGTTTCGACGAAATCCCGTTGGCCACGCGTCGAATTTCAAACAAATCCTACGAAGCCGGTAAGTTAACATGCCGTATAGATTTAAAGTAATAATACAACGCCGTATACAGAGTGTTAAAAAACGGGCGCACGACTATGGTTTATTTTCAGCGGCCCCCGTCATTGTAGACTATATTTATACCGTATCGTTTTCTAACAATAATCCTCCGATATTCGAATAGGATGTGTCGCAGTCGCAGTGTATAATCGGAAGGCGATTGGTCGGACGGGAGTGTTCAATATCCAAACACGACGCTATAAACCTCTAAGGCGTTACGTCCGTTAAAAAATAACCGGCCGGTGTCCGAGAACGTTTTATAACGAATTTAACGTTCGTATAACGTAAATAAAACGGTACATAATGAACGTACCGAATTCGCTCTTTTTTTTAAATTCGTCCGTTATTTTCTTCAATCGTTTGCCATTTCATCGAGTACAGTTTGTTGTGTCAATGCGATATCGACATGTCACGCAATTTAACGGTTCTGCTGGCCTGTCGTATTGCGCAAACGCGATTCGAGCTTCCTTAGGACTCGCACATTTGTTGCCTCCGCGTTTCGGATATTATAGTCCTCCGAACCCTTCTACCGGTCGCGTCGGTGTTTAAATATTTAAACTTGTATGTTATACACCAACAATATCCACGAAAGTTTGCCCCTAATTTTCCCGAAATGCACGTTCCAAAATTAAATTTACGAACGGGAAAACGTAATTTTTTTAAACTGTAAATAAACGATTTAGGTACGTACCACATATGAACAAGCGCGTAATATACCCAAGAATATTATGTAAATAATTTAGTATTAATAATAACGCGTCAAATTACCGTAGTTATATACGTCTAATATTATCTATAGAATAATTTAATCGCGTGCTTTAAACGTTATTTCATTATTACATTCGTATTTCCAGCTCGTTTATACGTTTTTTTTCATTTTTATAAAAAAAGTAGCTTGTGTCGTATTATCGTTTCAAATCAAATTTAAACAAATTTTATAAATAAAAACACTGACTGGAATTCAATTATACTATAACGATTATTCTTTAAGGAAAAAATGTTTTCTTATAATAATGCCACGAATTTAGGTATTTTATATGAAAAAATTATCAAAGTTGATTTCGAATCCAATTTTGAAAATCCCTATTATGTTAAACGAATCAGAAATATTAATTGCGTCCTTGTACGTATGTAAAAGATAATGAATATATGTATACGTATAAGTGTATAGTTTTCGTTTAAAGTTCTAAAAAAAAATAAATAAAAACATCGATGCTTGTTACGAATAATATGGTATCATTTCAACGAAATAGTCAGAAAATGGCTAATTCGTTTGAAAATGAAAAGCTTTGTCCCTGTCCCGTAATATTTACTACCGCGTAGCGAAACAGAAAATTAAAAATGTACTTATTTATTGCGACGTATCCCGAGTACTATTTATTTTTGATTTTAAAATACGACATTCTAAATATTTATATTATATATATATATTTATATAAAAAAACATATATAGACTATTTTTGGTCGTAATAAACATTTGTAAAAATTTTTTTCGCTCGTGATTTTAACAAGAAAATTTAACGTGCTTGTAAATTTTGTATTTTAAAGGAAATATAACGTTTTTGAAATTTTGACGCCTTAATTGGGTACTGACAAGTTATTTAACTATATGGGCTACGATGTATATATATTAATACGCGAATGTATAAAGTTTATACATGACGCTTCGCTGTGGGCAGTTGAGAGCATTACGGTGGTAGAGATTAAGATATAATACCGCGGAAATAGCTTCTGCACGGATCTTACTCTCGTAAACTTGAAAATGACGTTTATTATTCGGCGCTCAATATTCACGGCCGGTTAAAAATTGAGAGAACGAACGTATGGAAATTAAGCAGAACGTGCGGCGTAATAAATATTTACTAACCACGCCCAATTTCGTTTCGCGCGACCGTCGAAGTACGAATTCGAAACAAAGCGATCGACGTATTGGTTATACATAGACGCGGGTTTTTTTTTTCATTTTGCCCGCGTACTCGGTTTTCATGTCGGAACGAGTGCACGGATGATTTTGACGCGAATTACACATTCCGAAAGCAAGTTCGTACTTTATTTCGCTCGTTTTTCGATTACTTTTCTCGATGAATAGTCGAGAATAAAAACCGAAATCGGTAATAATTGTGGGCAACACGGGCGATTTTCGCGTGTTTTGTCCAGTGTACAATGCGTAACGCACGTTATATTCGTCGTCGTATTAATTTAGCGATCAAATAGCTACAGCTAAAGGTCGTTCGGTTTCGTTTTTCGAACGCTATAACGTCGCTTGAGGATTAACGGCTAAACGCCGAGATTACTACACCCGCCGTTGCTTTTTAAATTCGTCCGGGTTTTTTCCCGATAGTTTACGATCGGGTTTAAAACGACTTCAACGAAGAGTTAACCGAGTTGTATATATACGTACTCGTAATTAACGTTTTATAATTTCACGTCGGGGAAAAATCCCAGAATAAGCGCCCGTATTGCGATTATTTAATACGCGCGTATTGTAAAACGGTGTATATATAATACCCGTTGAATGTCAACCGGGATATAATGGTAGTCTATTTGGCGGACACTTCTTGTTGCGTCGTGTTCAGAAATAGGAATGAAAACTCGTACGCGTAATCGATGTTGACGACCACGTCTAGTCGGGCTATGCCCGTAAATCAATAAGCGTATAATGAGTATCGACGGCGCCCGCGATAAATATAGAGCGCGAAATTCTGTATAGAAAACGCGGCCGGCGAATTTCGAAATATTGTTTTTAGTTCCGAATACAAGTGCTATATCGACGAAGCATCCCTCCCGCGTTCGGTAATACAAAAATAATAATTCGTACGATCGACGTATTTCATCGAATATTATTTTTCTATATTCGGCGCGAAGGTACACGAAGTCCGGCGAATTTAAAATTAGAATATTTACGTCGCGCGCGCGTACTACGACATTGGATAAAAACGCCGGAAAGTAAAAAAAAAAAAGAAAAAAGGATAATACGACGAATTTGGGCCACCCCCCTCCCACATAGACACGTGCATATATTATTATTCGTTAATCGGAGTATGTTCAGCGGAGAGCATTGTAGTGGGTATAGGGTGATTTTAACGCGTCCCTTTCCATAATTTTCGCGGCTGATTGTTATTCCCCGTAGACGGTTTGGAAATATTCGGAATTTCTCAACGAACATTTTCACGCGATCCGGCACGCGTAATGAAATCCTATTCGAGAATAACGAGTTTCGGAATTTTGAAATATATACTGTGTCACGATAATTTAACCGCGATACACGACGGTAATTATTCGGATTGCCTTTTACGGCCACTAACTACTATATTGCCTTGTTAACGAAATACATATGTAATAATTTACACGATGTCTCTTCGATATCGAAAGTGTCGTTAACATTTTCCAAAATAATAATATCGTGTTCGACGAGAAGTTATTTTTATGTGACGCGCAATATAAGTATTTTAAAAAAAGCGGAATTTTAATCATTCTGATAAACGTAATTTTATCCCTCGTTTAAAAAAAAACGATATAATAACATTTTTGGTTTTCGTTGTAATAATGTTATTAGTTAATAGTGAGTGGATATATCTTATTAATTGGACACCGACGATATTGCACGGACATTTACATAATTCGAAACAAGAGAGGTAAAAATTCCATAAAATTAAAAGATACTCGAGTTGCATTTTATTTACTTTTTAATTAACTTCGGAGAGGTCGAAAATTATGAACAAATAACGAAACGTTCAAACGAAGTGTTTTTCCATTACATAAATTTTTAATTTTGAAAATGTAAAAGCCTGTTGAGCACACTTTAAAATAAACGTTCGTACATCGAGAACCTATTTCGTTATTATTTGAAAAAAATAATTCTCCTTAACTACAGGGATGTATTTTTCAAAATGTTGGTATACCAAGTATTTTCAAAAACGATTTTATAATATATTAAACTCGAACATAACCAATAAGTATTAAATTTAATAAACACGTAAGGAATAACAAACAATTATTCGAGATAGTGTAAATACAAAAAAACTCGGAAATCGTAAATCGAAATATATATAGAAACCTAATTTAATTACCATAGTGTTATAAATAGAATACATATTGTATCACTAATTAATAATAATATATTTCCATTTTTAGTAGAAGTAATCTGTACATTTGAATCTTATGAAAGTTGCAATATATGGTATTATGGTACGTAGGAATTTTTGTAAAATATTTAATTCAAATTAATAATTTTATTCGAATATCTGATAAAATATATTGTCATTATCTCCTGATGAGTCGATAAGATAATATGTACGAAATTCTGGAGTTCTGTATTTGAGGTTTATGTTCGCTACTGTAACGAAATTGCGAATTTTCTCCCGTGCTAATTCCCTTCTCCCACTAGACAGCCACCGGACTTCTTGCGTAAATGTGTACAATCATTAGGCCTACGCTATTCTATGTACTAAAATTGACTATTTCGTAGTGGTAATGTGGCAAGTTGGTGTGGGGAGGGCGTAGTTGAAAATTTAAAACTTGGGAAAGTCGAAATTTGGATTGGCTCGAATATATATTTGTGGCCCCGAAAACATTCCCCTTTGTGTATCTACATATATCCATGTCGAAATGAGAAACACAATAATTTTAAGTAAACGACAATGTTATATATTATTTCTTTCGGTTTTTTTAAACGAAAAAATATCAAATATTTATATATACGTATGTATACACGATACAATAATAAAATTATGTAGGACAAGGACTAGGTATTTTGTGCATACCGTGTTTTGAACGTCCCTTTTATTTTGATTCGAATACAGAATAAATTTGGGTGTGGGTAATTTCCCGAAACGACACACAGTAACACCGGAATTAGACGGACGTTCCCAAAATAAATATATAAACGAGGCGGAAATTGACCACGGGTCAAAAATGTGCGCGATGAATAAATATTTACTCAAAAGTGTAATTTATGCATTTGAAAATTCGAGAAAATATTCACGAGTATGTCTTTCGGAGAACACACTACCGCCCAACCCCAATATAGTACGAGCGAGTGTATATTATTATTATTATTATTATAAATATAACACGCGTTTCGACGCGTAAAACGTGTAAAACAAACAAAACCAAATATCACGGCGTCGAAAACTATAGTTTTTTTTTTTTTGGTTTTTATCGAATTCGTTTACACAGCTTGAGTTATTTTTTATTATTTCTTGAGAAACGTAAATACATTTTGTTACACGTTTATTTCGAGAGGGAAATAATCGTTTGGGCATTTCATTACGTATATTTCCGTTAATTCGAATATTTTTTCACAATAAATCCGACGGTCAGTAGTTTTTAATAAAACGTACCGGATTATTATTAATAAATAACGATTCGTATTTTGTTTAAAAAAACTTCCGAAACACGTGTCTACAGTTGATAAAAAGTGTACGTAATAACGTATCGGTGACCTCGTATCGATATAAAATTAGTTTAAAAACCGTTCGAAAAAATGATTGTCGAAATACCTATACGGGCGTAACGTTAATAATATAAATTTAAAAAATGCGGTCAGATACCGACGCTCCAGTGCGCGTCGTGTATGCCAATAAAATTTTAATGGAGATATTATCGTCGGACTAACGTACACTATACATATTACATAGACGCGCCGAAAATTTTCCACGAACAGCAACAGTCTGTTTATTGAATTATGCATTTAAATTCAATTAATTACGCCGTCGAATTTAAATTTAATAATAGTTTAAGTGTTTACACAGAACAAAATTCAACTTCGGCGAGTTCAACGTTATTCCGAAATATGTATAATGCAATAGATGATATCGCGTATAAATAATTAATATTGCGGAACGTTCGTTCATACATAATAGGAGTGAAGCCGCGAATTTTCACATTTTCCAAACATTAATTATTTAAGAAAAATTTAACGCCGATAACGAAGAATACGTTTTCTTTAAAAAAAAAAAAGGATAATTTTAACGAAAACGTATTAAAAATAAGTCATTACGGTTAACACGACGTGAAAATATCGTCGTCGTCGTCATTATTTGTCGCAACGAAAATCTTATAGATTACAAAAAACATTGGATACAAATACTTACAATTATTTAAATACTCGGATCGAGTTTATAGCTTTATATAATAATAATAATTTTGAGCTATATTTCACTTAGATCGCGTTCTCGACAATTACGAAAACGTTCGTTTCTTTTTTTTTATGGAAATAAAAAATGATCCGGATTTGAAGAATTTGAGTAATAAACGGTTCTTCGAGTATTTCGGACTCGAGATGTTCTCTATACTCTGTACGAAAATAATAAATCTATAATATTACGCTCGTTTTAGACGCATATTAATTTCAATACAAAAATGGAAGTTGTTTAGTTTCGTTTGAAAACAAACGTTTTTGACTAATAACCATTTATCTTGTTTTTCGTTATAAGTACTCTACAATACGGATTTGATTGTTTACGTTTACGCGTTGTAGAAACTATAATAATTAATCGATATAAACCCATTATACTCCAAACAGCAACGGTTATACATCACGATTGCGCCGTACTTAATAAGCGTGAGGAGATTATTTGAAACGAATTAAATGACTTGAGAATTATTATTAAAACGCGAATAAGTTTTTGGCTTGGGAGCTAAAAATTCGCGTCACGTCAAAAGGAAAAGGCCACATCGCGAAAGTAAAGTAAGTCTCTTAGGAACGAATAACGACGATTTTAATCGAAATTCAGGGACATTTCCACGTCGGAACCGCATAAATATAGACAAAGGCGAATTAGTTTTTCATTTCGAGTTTAATCGACGCTTTTTATACATTTTTTTACGGACGTTAGATATTCGTTATGTTCCTTTGGTTGTCATAAAGAATTTCATTCGGTACATATAATTGAACCGATTGTTGGACAAATTGCGTTTCGGGGCATATATTTTACGTTACATATTCAGCGTAATATTTCGGAAACTCTTCTATTCGTTTTTTATTTGCGCCGGATAAAACAATAATACAACGATTAACGGTTGTAGGAGGAGGAGAAGGAGGAAATGGAAAAGTAGAAAACGAATTTTCGCCTATATATCGAAATGAAACACTGGCAAATATTTCGATACGCTAAAGCGGTCATTTCTTTTCTGTTTTTACTATAAACTACGTACACACGAATTCTATAAGCTATGATGTAGATCTCGAGCGTACGGTTGATTTTATACCAATTTTAATGAGAAAATATACGATAGAACGGTGATTTATACTTTCTGTGTTACGCCGAATTCGGAAACTTTTGACGCCAGCGAACTTTATAACGCTAACCGTTTCGTCTAACGTTTTGCGACTAATGAAAAGAAAGACGCGTAATTTATATAGCAGATTCGGGTAATTTTTGCCCTCGTTTAAGAGTTTTAATTTATGGGAATTTTCAGCGAAGATTGACAACGTTATAACATTTAAATGAAACAATGCACGGGAACTTAATTAACGTAACAGCCACAAAGGAAAACGGAATGCGAAAAAATACAATACGAAATTTCATAATGGAAATTGTAATTGCCCTTCGAATGAAGTAACGAGCGAAAAGAGGGGTTAATTATGAAGTTTAATATAGAAATAAAGATGTCTAGGATTTAATTTAATTTTGAAAAAGCGAAGAACGGATATATTTGACGCGTACGACGGTCGTGTAGCAATATTTGGGTCGCGTTATTATTTCACAGCGTCGCGTTCGTGGTTTATGTGTTTTTTTTACGGGTAGCTCGAAGTAAAATTTAATTAATTACGTAAGTATACGCTTTGAAGCTGCGACCTGGTCAAAGAACTGCTGTAACGTTGTAATCATTTATTTTTTTGGAAAAAAAATGAGAAAATAATAAACTAACGACGTTTTGTTGTCGAGTAGCTATTTTCAAACGAATTTACGCGCTCGAAATAAAATAAAGTCTCCGCCGACGATATTATTGTTATAATTAAACGCGCTCGAAAGTAAGACGATTCGCAGTAAACTCGTATTTGTTATTGTAATACGCGTTTTATGTTTAGTTTAAGCGCCGAATCGGGAGTTTTCGCAAAACGGAATATAAACGAAGACGTAATTAAATCTCACGTAATACGGCCGACGAAACAACGAAGTCTTAACACGAAAATACGTTCGAAAAAGAGAACCCCGGGCATACGACCGGCCTTATGGTAAAGGTTCTTGCGCGTATCGCGTCGGCACGGCACTTGAACGTACCGTACAATAATCGTACCGTAGGCCAATCATTGAACATTATAACCCGGTGTAGTCGTGCGGCGGTTCCTTTATCTGGGCAACGGCGTCGGCGTTACGACGAAATCGTCGACGCTTTTTGCGTCTGTTCTCGAGGTATTACTTAAAGGTAATATATTCAATTATCGAATCGTTCGTAATCACATTCCGACGGTACGGTTCGCGTCCACGGTGTATTCGTACGTTATTTTTGCCGCGCAGTCGATATCATTTTGAACGAAGGAACTCGAGAGGCATTGGGCGGTATAATAGACGAAAAATTCTACTAATTTAAGTTTTCGAAAAGTTTACGGCGTATTTTCCGTCCTACGGTATGCGTCTGTTCGTTCGTCTATTCTGCACACGTCCAATAACAATGAATCGTGATCAGGAATTTACTCGGGTGTGTATGTTTGTGTAGGTGGTGTGCCTTAACGAAACAGTTATATCGACTAGCTTTTTTAATCTTTAAAAAAATAATTGGTCGTCTCGAACCTTATGGCGCAATTGTTTCGTATTTTGGTTAATCGTCAAAGTGTAACATATTCGTAGAGCGTTATTATTTCGGAGAACCGAGTTTATTTGTACGAATATATTTTTATGTAACGTTTGGATATAATTTTTATTTTGGTTAATCGTGTCCTGGCCTGAATAATCAATATTATAACGTTACTTATAACGGGAATTTAATTTTGAAAAGCGACATTTCGGATATTTTGTAGCATAGTTGTACGTATTTTCGTACATATTTTAAAATGCGCCCGAGTTGAGAGAAAATAATAAACATTTGTTCAACATGTTGATAAATATTTTATGTTCGCGATAGTAAAAGTAACGAATAATTTAAATTATATCGTTTCGGTTAATTTAATTTAAATTTAAAAACGTTAATAATAAAAATAAATAAATATCGTTAAGGAAAGTAAAAATTATTTATAAGATTTTTTTATAAAAATACGTTTTACACGTGTATCTTACTGTGGTACAAATCATTACCATTTCGAAGGAAATGAAAATGGTAGAAAATCGCTTTAAAAATATTTTACTTATCTGCTTCAAAAGTATTAACACTAAAAAGTATGCACTTTACATACACAATCAGTATTTATATTTATAGGGAAATGGAAATTCTCGGAAGAAATGCTTTCGCTAATGTGAAAATGTTGAATCACGACCAATCAATATCCTATTTGTATGTACTTATTTTAGGAGTACAAATAGACAGAATTTATTAATTATATAAAAGCAAATAGGCACTAATACTTGATTAAAAAGTATCGTTCGATTAAAATATTTTTGTTTTTTTTAAAATGTCGACTCAAACAAATAATATTATAACTTTTAGGGTCTTATGGTTGAATTCCTCGCGCTCAGAAAATATTTCCGATTATATTAATATCTTTAATTTAGTTCGGTTTTCCATAATTATTATTGATAAAGGAAACACATTTTTTTTTGAACAGTTAATATTACAGTACTAATAGTCGCTAACGTAGTAAATTATCCATTGCAATTTGAATATGAGGAGGTATATTCGAAAAAGTTGCGTTTTTAAGTTCGTATTATAATAGACACGATTGTAGTACGTGCGAAGTTTGTTAGACGTTTAAAATTATGAGATTTACTAGGTGTATAAATAAATAAATATATATATATATATATATATATATATATATATATATAAACATTACA
>JAIPRN010004645.1:0-13921 GCA_025469175.1 Geopemphigus sp. TES_GeoC_2020
AAAAGGAAGGTGGTGGATCGAGCACACGCGCTTTTCACCGCGCCGTCTTCTATTTGTGTGCACGTTATTCCGTCACTCGGTTCTCCCCTCCCCATATAGTCCGAGTTCGTTTCGGGCCGACTTTATTTCCGCTAACCGCTACGACTCCACCGGGGCACGCGTCATCCGAACCGATGTCGTCCGGGACGTCGCTGACGCCCACGGCGTGTAATAAAGCGGCGTACTGATAGAAGAAAACGGTAATTTAGAAAACGGTCGACGCGGTAATTTCGACGAGTCGTCCACCTATTCGTACGGGTTTACTTCTTTTCGGTTTATTAAAGGCTCGTTACTTTCGGAACGTATATTTAATAATCGCGTACACGGCGAGAGAATATCGACGGCGTCGTAACAGGTCGGCGCGTACGAAACAATATATATAAAACGGTCGTCGGACCGTATAAACTGTACCGCGCCTACGACACGCGAAACGTCTTAATTAAATCCTCCCTCCGGCCAGTTGGTAATCTATCGATTGATACGGTTGTTTGTATAAATCGTAGTGGAACGCGTCGTTAAAGCCCTAATACACGCGCGTATACGTAAGTACGTTATTACGTTATGGGATTCCCGCCGGGCCGGTTTTCGTGAACGAACGCGTGCGCCGGGGAGGTTATATCGGCGCGGCCCACGCGCCTGTCTCTCTCGATCGTATCTCGGCGCGATTATTATAAATATGTATGGCCCGTTGCCGATTAAATAGCTCACGACGACGAAGCGACGCCTGACCGCGGGAGAGTCCGGCGACTTATAGCCGCGGGTAAATTTTCGTTGTTTTTCGTTCCTCCCGGCAACCACCCCGAATAATCCGACCGCGGTTTCGAACGTACGTATTAATTACTGTTACGTACCGCGCCCGCAGGCCGTACCGTTGATTATTCGTCCGTGGGTCACGCGACGAACGAACCGGTAACGAATGTACGTCGGCGTACTACTATACTCGCCAATCCGTCGTCATCGGTCTCGCGCGTTCAAATCACGGTCCGCTCGCCGACGGATGTCGCCCGTTCACCATTTGGTCACAACTAGCCCGGTCGACGTCGGTTAGTGTTTATAACCGTTCGCGGTTATAAAATTATCGTCGGTCCTATAGACCTACGGAACGCGGAGAAAATAACGTTTGGAACTTTCGTTCCGTTACGTCGATAAATTCCACGTTTACGTGTTTTCGACAAGACAAAAGCGCGTTAAACGTTCCATTCTCGCATACTCGATATATACCTAATTAAATACGAACTATATCGTAACGTCGTCGGCACGGGCCGCGACTTTTATATAACGAGCACAGCGTAATCACGACGACGGTTCGAAACGGGACATCGTGTCGACGAACCTAACGGGGTTTTTCCACGATATTTCGGACATAATTTGAACAGCTTGGAAACAGCTACCGATAAAATTCGAAAAAGAACGATAAGCGAAAACTGCCGTGAATAGAATACACGCGCGAACATCATCATCTCCCTCGCCTTTATCTATTTGGGGTCGGTACTAAACCTCCATTTGGCTCGATCTCCCACATCCTCCACGCACACACCAGCAGTCCTCATATCCCTTCCTCGATCGTGTTCACCCATTTCTTCTTCTTCCTTCAATTTTCGCTCCCGTAACAGTTCTTCCGACACTTCTCTCTTCGTAACATGCGCCCAAACCATCCAAGTCTATTCTCTCTTACCTCCTACGCTTCCCCTTACATATTCATTTCCCATCCTGTCTTTCCTCGTCACCCCACTCGTCCGTCTAAGCATTCTCTGCTCTTGTCCACTACCCACCACTCTGAACCATATAACATAGCTGGTCTCGCTACGCTTTTATAAAACTTACCTTTCAGCCCCGTTGGGATCCTCTTATGGCACGGCACGCGAATATACGCGCGAACGTACTTGTAATAAATAATATACCGTATAATGTGTGTGCGTACGTTTTAATGACGAATAATAACGATTCGAAAAACCCTATAACGCTTAGGATCAAACCGTAAAATCTCGTCAACTTTAAGTGGCCCTGTTACCGCGGGATTCCTAATTGAAAATCGCGAATAGTACGGACGGAAAAGCGGAACGTCGAGTCGCGTACGTTTATAGCTGCGGGACACAATCCGCGCGTATCTTTGTTAAAACCAAGCGGTAGCGTATTTCGATTCAGACGCGCGCATATCGATAGGCGTTCCTTCTCGTTCGATATATAAAAAATTATATGTATATATATATATATATA
The DNA here is from genome assembly GCA_025469175.1 of Geopemphigus sp. TES_GeoC_2020. NCBI lineage: Eukaryota > Metazoa > Arthropoda > Insecta > Hemiptera > Aphididae > Geopemphigus > Geopemphigus sp. TES_GeoC_2020. Next base: position 2,257 of record JAIPRN010004645.1, read on the forward strand.
AAATAAAAACCGTAAAAAAACCTTCGCGGATAGAAAACAAATACGTCGTTGTAATACATTCTCGGCTTCGTTCAGCGGGTGGGAGGGGGAAACGTAGAAAATATTTGTACGGTCCCGACGACAGACACGACGACGACGACAGCAATGACGGCAATATACATATACACGCGAGAGTCGGGCGGTTCTTATATTAGGTCCGCGGGTAGCGGTGGTGCTCGGATAAAATATATTACGCGCGTTTCCGTATAAATTTTAAATCACACGCGGACGTCGACGAGGACGTCAATAGCTGGCTTCTGCCAGTCTTATTATATGTATGTATATACATGTATAAATGCCGTCGTCGTCGTCGTCGTCGTGTGTCTACCGCGCACGCTGGACGACGCTGGAAATCATTTCACCGTTGTTGTTCGTCGTCATTGTCAAGTGTCCGGCGCGGTAAAATGTCCGTCGATTTTTTTCTCGCTCGTTATCTATCCGTACACGCGCGTATTGCGTTACGTCCGCCGCGATCCGGTGTTTAGGAAACGCCGTTTTGTCGTTGTTTCTACGACGAAACCGCGCGGGTAGCTAAATCGCTATTGAATTCGGCGGATAGAGCGGCTCGGTCGGGAAAAAGCTTACGACAAATCGAACGGAGTGAGAGAATACGCGACGACGTGAGCGAAGAAATGTTCGCGTCGTCGATCGACGTCGATTACGTGGCCAACGGGTCGCGGTCGCTATAACGTGTGCCCCGGTACGGAAACGAACAGGGGGAATTTTAAAAAAGGAAAAACGTTCGCGCGTGCCGCGTTCCTTGTACGCCGTCCCGACATTTTCAGACGCCCGGCATATCCGTTCGCGTCGCCGCGGGGTATTTAAAATACGTTTTGTATTTCTCGACGGTCGCCCCCTCCACGGTGTTCGTCGTTCCGAAAATCGTAAACGCAGCCGCGGACGACGGCCGCGCCGGTTACCGCGGGCCCGACAAGTTCTCGACGGCGCGTCTTAAAACGGGTGATTGTGCCGGTTAGACACACGAACGGCCGATCGGTTAAAACAAAAACAAAAAAACGGGGACTAAACGTTTCTACCGGCGAACGTAATTGTATCCGGGCGGGTAATAACGATACCTAGCGACGGTCGATGTCGCATTTTTAGCCGACACGATAAGCCGAGTGACGACCCCTCGTATAACAAGACGGACGGCGAGCGGCTAGTTTATACACGGGAGTCCGAAAAGTTTAACAGAAATCGAACGAAACGTTCGACAACGAGGCGTTCGCACGACGACGGCAAATACCGGGGACACGGATGGACTTTGGCGCCCGCGTCGTCCGACGTACGGCGCTCGGTACACACACCACTTGTACACACCCGCGTACGCGCGCGTTTCCCACGGCCACTCGACCGCGTCACGCCGAATATCGCGCGGGCGTTAATCGATTATTCGGTGCCTCCTATACTCGTCTGTTTGTACGTTGAACGAGTATTATGTACATACCGTTCTACAGGTGGCTGGCCCGTGGAGCGAGGAACGAAACAGTGGGAAATCGTCGTCGTCGTCTTGTATGTAAAACTATCGACGCGTCAAGTGTTTCGAGACCGATGGACCGTACGCAAATATATATATATATATATATATATATATACAGGTGTCGGTGGTACCCGGCGTACACCGTATAACGACGAACACAGTTTACGTACCGATTTGTTTACGCGATAACCTAACCTAACCGTTCCCGCGTTTTCGTCCGTCTCCAGTGTGGGCCCCGGAGCATGGACCCCGTGCTCGACGAAAATAAACAAACGATCCGAACAACGCGTCTCTTTCGTCCCCCTCGTTTCGAATGTACGAATTCGTTACACGGTCGGTTCATCAGGGGAGGAGGTGCTTAATTTTGACGTTTAAGTAGGTATACGCGCGTATAGAATAGAGGTAAACGTTCGGCTTGGGACTACGACGTCGCCGCGTACGTACGGACGGTTTACGGCGACCGGGGATGAACCGTACGAATGAAACATTACGAATGACCGAAATATTCCCCGTCGATTTTTTTTATAGCATCTAAAGCCGTATTTCGGGCCGACGACGTTTCGGAAAAATGTTTACGTCTTCGGACACGATAAAAAAGTCGTCGATTTTCGGACCTCGTTTACTGGATCGAAAACGGTGCGCGTCGGACAAGGCGTGTCCACCGGTATGTGGTAATCGGATGTGTGGCGAATACGCCGACGGGTGTTTTAGTCAACCGTCTTTTGTACTGGAAGCGGGCCCGTCACGCGACAATTTTACTGGACTCCTTTGCCTGTACATACGGCGACCGTTTACTTTCCAACTAATACTCGAGCGGATTAACCGACGTTGGTAGCGGCCGGGTACCCGCGGTAACTGTTTCGCCCGGTTAACGCGACGGTCTGTAATCTGACCGCGATTATAACAACGGCCCAGCGCGCTCGATGGTATTTTTTCTACACGGGCTTTTATTTTTCGCTACCCGGACAGTATAAATATGAAACACGTTTTTACATTATTAAAAAAAAAAAAAAACCCGCCCGACGGATGGGCGACATTACGAACGGATTCTACGCTCTGAACGAACCCCCCCCCCCCGAGCGCTTTAAATTAGCGACAAACGTAGAACGTAACGGACGACGTTTTGTAACCGCGGGCCGGTACGCGTTATTAGAACACGAGTTTTCGGAAAACCGACGGTTTATTTTTGTACCGGCGCGACGTGTTAACGACGTTAAATCGAACGCGCCTAATGAGCGAAACGAGCGAGGTGTACGTCGTACCGGCTACGACGTACAATTTCAACACAGACGTTCGAATCTCGTACGCTCGTCCTAAGTCCGCGGTAACGCGCACCGGTATAGCAAAACCGTGGCGATTAATAACCCACCCGGGGGGCGAGGAGACGGGCCCCCCGACAATAATATCGATCAAACAATATTCACCCGTGACGGTGAACCGCGACAGCCGTCGTCGTCGTTAACGAAACCGACGGACCGTTTTCGCTCCGATTATACGACGGGAAAAACCCGCGGGAAAATATTTGAACGTACGTTTTCTCCCTCCCTCCCATCCCACCCCCAACCCTCTGTCGATGCGCCGAGTAATAATTATAATATTCGTTTCGAACGCTTCGCTTTCGGTGTGACCGTCGTCAACTTTACGTGTTCGGAGCGGGTGTACGCCGTAAAATCGGCGCCGACGAGTTCCATTACGGGACATTCAACACCGGGCGTGTCACCACCAAGAACGCGTGCCGTCAACGTATGTTGTCTACGGAGTATTATATATTTATATATATATTTTTAATCGCCAGACGCGACGAATAACGACAATATTAACGAATCGCGCGTTACCTTATTCGTATTCCTCGTGACGACGATCATTTGCATAATCGACGCGTTTCAATATCGGGAAGAAAACGATTTTCGTTTTTTCCGCGTTTCAATTACTTCACGAATTACTCCCCGTGAATATATAATAGGTACGTTTATTGTGTAAAACGTCTGCGTATAATAACGACGACGATTAATATCACGTACGTTATTTAAGCGGACGTTTTTCGTTTGTTTGGAAATTATAAACATTCGGCCGTTGATCGGTTACACGTTTATTGTATGACGATTTTAAAACCCTGCGCGCGCGCGCGCGCGACAATCGCGTCGACTTCCAGATCGATCGTTATATACAGAACCGACGGAAACGTCTAAAGTATTAACGCGGTCGGTTGTTCGCGTAAAACGTTTTTTTTTTGAAAAAAAGTTGTACGAGCGACTAAAAATGATTACCGAAAAAAAAACCGTGAAACTTTATCGGAAAATTCGAAAATGATCTTCGTTAGTTCCCTCCGCACCCCCTCCCGCAACTTATAGCGATTATATTACTATACGTATTATATTATATACTATACGCGATATACGAATCGTTTTCTCGGACGCGATACCGTACACCTATACGAGGGCTGTATCGCGATGAGTACCCGATTTTAACGACGGTCGGCGTGGCTGATACGAAATGTCCATATGGTCGTTCGAAGTGATCTTTTTTTTTTTTTTGGATACAATTTCGAACACTTTTGTTGCGTGCGTTTTTCGTTTTCGACAATTTCGAAAAGTTTGCGGATACGGTACGTTTTGTTAATACGGAAAACGATAACGCGCCGGTTCACTGGTAGCCGCGTGAAAAAACTGGTCGAATCAGCGAGCTACGACGAATCGCCGCTATTCTCCCAGACGTTGGCACCCGGCGATCGTTTCCAAATACGGAAAAGTAGCTAGGGTGGAAAGCGGTGTGGTCACGGCAACCCATTCGAAACGGGTGTAACGGGATACGTGTTTTTTTGACGGGTTAAAAGAATATCGTCGGACATTATATGGAAAATGGAAAATTGTATTTAAATTCGCGCGTGTATTTCAAACACGGGTACTTATCGTACAACCCTCGTGCGTATATATAAAACGCACGCGTTTATACACGCGCGTGTGGCCTGGCTCGGCTGATATACGGCAGATACGCGAGAATATACGTGTTAAGATAACACGACGGTGATGTATAGATCGGTACGTTAACGTTTAATACGTACGGCGATATAAATATACGTAATGATATATACGAGCGTATAAAAAGGCCGAAGGGTACGCGAAAAAAGGAGAAAAAACGGAATATGTACGCGAGTAGCGCGATAACGTATATATTTATTTCGTCGTCTGATTTAGCGCCTTGTAAAACGTACATACACACGGACCGCGACGAAAGTACGATATAATATAAACCCGTACTACACGGGTCGACTATACGACATTGTCGTCGTCGAACGAGGCGGTTAGAGATATAAATAAAAATAAACGTATATTTATTTTCGCGTTATATATATACACACACACACGTGACCGGACGAACGCGCCACGTACAATATATATATATATTATAATAAACGTCCCGAGTCGGATAATTTAATATCGGAGGCCCTCGGACGAAATTAAAGGAGCTTTGTAACGACGTGTAAAAGTCGTACCACTTCCGCGCGTATATTATCGGTCGGCGGCCGTTCGGGCGCGCCGGTTACAATAATAATGCCGGTGTGTTACTACCCGTAAAATTGAACCGAGTAAATCTCGCGCTTTTTTATACCTTTATATATTCGCGATTTTACGCGAACGCGGCGTAATATCATATACGTCGCGTTGTATAATTATATTATAAGTCGTCGGGGATTTGTATAAACGCGGATTTTATTATACGTATATATATATAACACGCCCGGGTATGTTTATGCGACTCGGCCGATTGAAAGATTAAACGTTATGTCGGGGGACTCGGGGGGGGGGCGATAACGACTCGCGCTCATGCGTATATATAATAATAATGGTAATACCAGTTTACCGACCGGACATATTGGAGGAGCGACGCTGTCGTTTGATTTACGGGTTGTCGTCGTCTAGGACGAAATATGAACAATCGCGGCGTGGTAGTCGACAATGACAAGGGCGGGCGGACGAAAACGGTTGAAGCGCTTGAATCGTGGATTGGGTGAGCGGGGAGGGAGCAAAGAGGTGTCTGCTACTATTTTTTTTTTCGAAATTCTAAGCGGCGCGAAAAAATTTCGAAAAATACTCGGCGAACGTCCAAACGTCCCGAGATTTTCGAACGTACTTGCGGCGAGGATGTACAAAATGTACGAATTCGAAACGCGTCGTCGGGATTACGTGATCGCGGGCCAATGATAATAAACGAACAATTAATAAACGGTTCGAACGCGCGCGCGCGCGGCTGTGAATAAAACCGTAAAGTAATTGATCGCGTGCCGTAGCGGCGCGACACGAACAACGGCGACATTTTTCACGAAAACTGCGCGCCAATGTAAAACATTCCGGTTACACTGTTTAGTCGTATTACGCGGTTTGCCAATTTTTACCAAGTTTATTTATTATATATAGATATAAATTATAGTATACATTATAAATATATAATTATATATTTTCATTTATTATTATATATATATATATATATATTATATTCGATACAAATCGTTTATAACGAACTTCAGGGGCCCGTCCAGTTCTGTACGTTATAAGCGGTATTCACTTTAACCGATACATCGCTGATAGTGTTCGTTATATCCGAATATTGCAACCAGCAAAATGTACCCGTCGAACGTTTTTTATACGCGCGGGATTAACAAATAACCAGATTGAGAGCGAATACTAACTACGAACATTCAAAACTTATTTATTTACATTGTTTTAACTGTATAGCGTACTTGTTTAATCGTTCAAATATTTTGTCTCTACGTTTTAAATTTCCCGATGTTGCGAGATGTTCCCGATTCACTGGCGGCAATACTGGTCGCTCGATCACCAGCACACACAACTCGGGAAATTATCGCGAACTTTTCCTCTACAGAATAAGTCTGACGAAGCATAGCGGATAATAAAAATGGAAACCGGTTCGAATAAAGCCGGGAAAACGAATGGAAATCTTTACGGGAACACGTTCAACACGGCAGTTGTTCCGTCTGGTATAGTGTAGTGGTGGGTGTTCGGTGGTGGTTCTCCTACAATCAGTCAAAATACCGAGAACGTTTCTTTCCTAATAATAAAACGTTATCGTTTGAAAAAAATGGGCGGAGGAGTTTGGTGTTTCGTCGGGTGTGCGATGGGTTTTCCAGGTCATGCGAGTATTTTAGGATTATGCGACAATATCGCTAGAGAGCACAACTACACTGTGACACGTCTACCTAAAGAGTGAATGTAACGTAAAAATAGTACAAACGGTCGTGGTTACAAAAACATATTATCTACGATAACTTATCAAATATCACGTACGGTTTATTCGTCGTTTTCGGGGAAGTTCATGTTGCGGGTATTCCAATCGTACTAAGGGGAGGGAATTTTTCACACTGTGTTCACTATAACCGATAGTGAAGGCCTCCAGGGGGGCACGTTGAAACATGTTCTTAATAACCGATTTGTACGTTATAAACAGTTGTACGCTATATGCCAGTATACGTGCGCAATTTTCTCTGTGACATTTCACGGGTCTGTAGACTTGGTACGTAATAACCGGTTGTTCATTATAACCGGTGACGTTATTAACGATTTGTACTACATATATATTTTATCCGAGTATATAGGTGTGTGACGTCTGTCACTGATTAAGTTAGGTTATGGTCGGATGCGGTGGCGTACTTAGACCTGAATTTCGGGGGGGAGGTTTAATTATTAAATAAATAAATCGGACGACCCTGACGAAACAAGACACGTTATAAATTTTAATAGACTATTCATTTTCGTAGTTTATATTATAACGTGTATTGAAGTTTAAAATTATTTTAGTTATTCGTTAATATTGACTAAAAATATACGTCTCGTAAGAAATTAATTTTTCCTAAAACTTTTCGGGAAGGGGGGGATTATCCGTTAGTACGTCACTGGTCGGATTACATTTAATTGATAACGATAATTTTGAGAATTATAAAAATATAAAACGAAAATTCGCGTTAAAGCAGTCCTCGTGTATATATATATATATCGTTAAATAAATACTAATAAAAACGAAAGGTATCGTAAATCGTTAATAATTAGTATTTGCCGACAAGAAAACGTTTTGAAATAAAACGCCGCCAACACGCGCGTTACATAATATATATATATATATTTCATAGACCTCTCGTTAAATACAGAAACGTCCGATAAAGAGCTATATTACGCGCACGCTTTGTAACGTATCGACGATAATTACTGTCGGGCTTAAAAAAAAACGCGGCTAAACCGTCGCGCGTATAAACGTCGAATACCCGGACGTAATGTTATACGTATAATACGTTTTGCGTAGCCGCGGGCGTTTCATCCGATCGCGCGGACCTTTAACGAGTCCGTATAAATAGTAATGATATATTACACGGTAGTATCGTTTGCGCCGTCGAAGTCGCTCGGGCCAACGATTTCGTTCTCGAAAAACCGTCGTTGTGTTTTACGTTATCGCTTTAAAAGTAAAGAGGAAAACATTAAAACGCGTATGCTTTCGAATACTTTTATTTCGCGAAATGAATAATAAACGAATAAAGTTTGCGCGCGCGTTTCGTTCAATTTCGTCCGGTTATACGAGTTTTTATTCGTCGGACGTCCGATCGCGTTTTTCGCTAAATTATAAACGCCGATCGCGCACACGATCGAAACCGTTTGTTTTCGATAAATAATCGTTAATATCAACGACCCGTGAACGATTTGTTCGGCGAGTGGAAAAAATAAAAGGACGTCGCGTAATCGTTAAACGGACGTTGGAAATGCTCCGAAAACGCGCTCGTCCTGTACGATCGGTGGCTGGCCGCACGGGGTGACGAGTTCCAAATTAACGTTGTGGGCGCCTAAACGTCGTCGGCCGCAGCCGAGACCGTTCAAATACTTTCCGTGTGGACAAATCAACGCGCGTTTACCGCCTACAGTTTTGGACACTTTCGCGCGTATAGGTTAACCGTGTTCGAGTAAGTCGACCACCGCTCGTACGACGATAATTGTATAGGCTACGTAGCCCGGTATCGTATTTCGGCAAAAACGATCATCTCGCCAGCCGATTTCTCGACCGCGTAATTATTTCGAATCGTTCGTCCTTCGATCGTCAATTACTATCGTCGTAACGCGCGGTTTACGATATACTTTGTAGCTCTCCTAGTGTGTAGAACACAAATAATGACGGGAAATTATTCGAAAATACCGCCCGAATTATGCAATAATAACGTATCGCGCGGCTACGTACGAAACGAAATACACGAAATCTACGCGGTCGGTTGTTATTTACGCGTAGACGAGAGACTCTTTACGGTATTCGCGACACTCGTGGTGCTCGCTATGGCGGCGGCGCCCCCCCGAGGCAACCCGCGGCGCCATAATACGCGCGTTTTTAAATCGCGGCGTTCCAACGAACAATTGGATATTACCACAACGCGCGTAACGTTTCGCCGTACCCGTATAAAAACACCGGATACGTATTATTAACGGTTTCGGGGTGTGTGTATTATGAATCAGACTTCGGTGGCGAATTTTGGAAAAATGTTTCCCATATTTTGGAAAATCGAAACGGACGACCGGGATTCGCGTTGATAACGTTCGCGTAATCACGATAACACTCTACCGCGGGCGGCGGAATACGCGCGTCATCGTTATATACGCGAATCACGCGTACGGACGATTTTCCGAAATGGTTTGGGACTTCACGGCGTGCGTGCTCTAATTAGTCTACAGTTATTCGGTCAGTTTAATCGCGCGCACCGTGACTATTTACCACCGTAGTAGTCGTCCGTGGACGCGTCTCGCGAAAACGACCGTAAACCACTCGTCGTTGGATACCGAACGGTAAAAAAAAAGAAAAAACGCCGTTCGATTAACGAAAACGCGCGTCGTGTCCGAAATTCGATTTCGGTTTCTATCGCCGGGGATAGGGGGGACCGCGGCAAAAGTGGGGGGCTCCCGAGTATTGGATTGCGCGAAGGAAAAAGAGGAAATACGAAACGTATTATTAACTCTCGCTCGTGTATACACGCGCCTACGGTAATTACTAATTACAGGCTTACGCAACTTGTCGTGTTGTTTACGTACACACACACGCGTGCGCGATTATTTTTATTGTTTATACGTTCGTCTATATACGCAACAGGAACGTTCGTTTACGGAATATTATAAGTATGAACATTTGGCGTTCCGCGCGAATTTTACAATTTCCGACGTACTTTTCGTGTGCGGTAATAGGTTATGCCAATTATTTCCCGTATTGATGTTTTCGAGGAATTTTCGTTTCAAAATCCCAGTTCGTTTTCTTGTCGCTCGCGATATTAAGTCCGCGCGACACGAAAATATCCGATACGTTCAAAGAAAACCATCGTCGCCCTAGAAACTCGGAATAAATCTTTCGTTTTACCCGAACCTCTCCCCCCCCAGATGGTTTGATACGAAAATTGTAACCGACGACTTTCGAAATTCATGAAAGCTAGCGGTTCGAATATCGGGCACGACCAGCCAGTATTTAAATTAAAAACATAAAACGACCGGAGGTTACGGACATTTTTCAAAAACGTAAATATATAACCGATAAATTATATATTCGTTAAACACGTCGAACGATACGCGTATTATTCTATATAATGAGAAACTTCATTTTGGAAATCTTATAGGGGGAGCGGGGGAAACGTATAACGTTGTTAAACGTTATAAACATAAACGTTTACGAAAATGAAAACATATAGAGTATACTTTGCGAATGAACAGGCCGGGGGGGGGGCGAATCGATACGGAAATGTCGGGATAACGTAAAATTAATTACCGCGGCGAACGGCTGTAGATAACGCTCGATGATTATTATTTTACGCGTACGAAGTAAATATTCGCGGGCGCGTGGAAAATACGATAAGGCGACGCGTTTGTGTAAAACTTTTGAAACAATTAGACTCCAGTCGAACGCCCGCGGTTTATGGTAAAACGCCGAGCGTCAAACACCTAACCTGACAGAACGCGAAAAATAAACGAAAAGGCCTTCGTGAACGACCAAGCGCGCTCGGTGTTCCCGTTATTTCACAATCTTATCGCCGTTGGTCGAACGTTATAGACGTTCGAAGGTGGTTACTTCGGGACGATAAGACGACAATAGGTAGACAAAATCAGGGACAACGAAACACAAGACTTCGAAGGTCTATTCCGAAATATTTTTGAATGATATGATCGTGCCGTAAAATTAATGCACGGGCGATACAATAAAACAAGCCCACGGTCGTAGGTAAGACGATATACGTTCGGTTTTGTATTTTTAAGAACGTCTAGGGCATGGAGCCCCGCTATTAAAAAAACCGCTTGACGCGTTTTTCTCGATTTCGTTTTATCGGAACGACGATTTTATATTTTACTCGCGTGATATTTAGAGAGCCCGTTCGGGATTTCGGAGGGGACGATAACGCGTGTGCGGCGTACGGCGTTTCGTTGTTCCGTAAACAAAAAAGTCGTCCGGCGACGTGTAAAAATCCGTGTTTTTATAAAACACGAAAACGGAAAGAAAGGAAAACGTACGCGCGCAATTTATCAACGTCGTTGCGCCGCGGTAAACTTGGCGCGCACAAAGTAAGTGACGGATTTCTCGTTTTGATTAATTTTATTTTTCCCCCGGGACCTAATTTAACGCTCTAGTGACAACGAGAAAAAAAAACCGTTTCGTTTATTTAAATACGAAACGACGGATTTATAAACATGCGTATACAACGAACGTACGTACACACAAAAACTGTCTCGTTAAAATATCGTTATATATATATACACGTATTTCCAATTCGGACCACTCGAGAAAAGGTCAAGTACGGCTCGCGCGACAGGTTCGCCTAACAAAACACGCATTCGTCTCGCCCTACAGGAAAATCGAAACGAATGTATTCTCCGATTTGGTTCTACAGCGCGCGCGCGCGCGCGTAAACGTGTAGTTTTTATATTTGTATTTATAACTAACCTAAACGACGGGAATACCGCGAAAAACCGTTCGAGTATATTCGGTGTAAAACTGGTCGTCAGTCCATACGTGTAAAAATGTTCTTTGAATCGTAGCCAAATCACCGTCGAAACGTAATAATACAAATTATAGGCGTACTACGTGTATTTATATACACACATACATACAAAGGTAAGCCGAAAAGTA
>JAIPRN010004646.1:0-13919 GCA_025469175.1 Geopemphigus sp. TES_GeoC_2020
TATATATATATATATATATATATATATATATATATATATATATATGCGTTTTTACCGGCCATGTAAAAATTGAATCTACTGCGGTATTAAATACTGGACAATAAATATAATCGGAAAATAAACGTGTTGTCGTAGTATTTTGGTATTTATGGCGACCAAGTCGGCACACGTCTGCAGCACTTTGGCGGATCACTATTATACAATTCAAAATCGTTCTCCTATATAAACGATAATCGCTATCGCCTTGGTCCGTATGACTACACGTATACCGTTTTATCTTACGCGTAATGTATCTCCGTTTATATATTTATAAAACGTTAAAATATACACACACGCCCGCGCGCTTAAAATTATAATATTATCGTTTTCCCGTGCCCCTTTTAAATCGGGCGAATATTATCGCCGCGGTGGAATAAAGACGAGTTTCGCCGACCTTTCAACCGCCACCTAAGTTGAATACGTCCACCGAATACCGTTTCGAACGGGCGTTACCGTCGCCGTAACATCGGACCGCGAGTTCTATTAAATTCGTTTATATAGTTTATGGCGATTTTGAAACGGTCGGTGGACGGAAATCTGTAGACGTTTCAGAATAAATTGTCCCGACCCGCCGTATTCCGTCACGCGAAATCACCCGTTCGCCCCGTACAACGACGGATAATGTCGATTTTAATTCGATCGACTAAAAACTTACCACCCATTTGAGAGTCCCGTGTATTTTAAAACAATAACCGTAAGCTTCGTTCCACAAACTGGAAATCGCGAACTTGGACGAAAATACCGTCGCCGCGACGTACTCGTATTATTAATCGAACCGAATTTTCGTACACGATCGTCAGAGGTCGTCGTCAATCTGATAACTAATCGAATTGTAAATAGTAATAATAACGACCAATTGAATTCGTTCTCCGTCTATACTTATATATGTAGAGAGAGTATATTCGAACACAGACATTCAGATCGTTCGCCGCTTCTTCGAGCGACGTACACATACGTGGAATGACGCGTACATATTCTCGTACGCGTGAATATTGGTAAGAAAAATAACTCGATTCGAATCGTCGTAAACGGTAAGCCGTTATTTGTTTAGTGAACGAAAATAGTTTCTAACCTTTCGGATCGCGAGCCCGGGCATTGTTAGGCTACAGCGTTATTTCGTCTTCAGATCCAAACGAAATTAATAGCTACGGATCGAACTGGGTCTTTTCTTATACGTGCACAACTCACGCGTTGTTTGGTCACAATATACAGGAAGGTAAACATATATATATATATAGACGAAGTGGTCAGGAAGATAAATATATATATACCGAAGATTCGAGCGTGTTCCATTGCGATAAGGACGTGTATATATATATATATATAATGGATCCGAATCGCCTCTGATATAACGACTTCAATTTCGTATCGTATTAAATATTTTGAAATTCTAAAGAATTTTAAGGACGAACGAATAAATAAAGTAATTGCCGTTATAAGACGTCGCCGACGTGTTCTGGGAACCATTCGAACGCGTTTAGAAAACACGCGCGTCGTACGCGACTGTGCAACGAATTATCCAAATACTTTTGCCGGACGACGCGTTACAGGTGGTAACGAACAAACAAATACATATAAAAAAAAACATCCGTTACGAGCGGCCGTCGAAAAATTGTATTTTCATCTTCGGCGCGCCCACTGGCGGGTCCACCGGTGTATATGGCGAGTTGGAGAAGCGACGATTGTTCGAGAATAACTGTGTGTATATACTGCACGTTCGTCGGCCGATCGGAAAAATAGTCGCCGACCGTCCAACGACCGAAAAGCGCGCGTGTAAACCGTCAACCAGCGTGTACGTTTTTATTCGAAACAACGGTTCGTCCGAACCGGGCGAGAAACAGACACGGACGTTTTCGACGGCCGAATAACGGGCGTACCGGTGCTGGCGATAGTCCCCAGTGAACCGATCGGCGGCGGGGCGGCACTGTGCGTCCATTTCGAACGTCTCACAATACCGAATAACGACGAATTGTATTCGTTCGATTTCGCGGACGACCCTCGCGGAGCGGCGGTCGTCGTTTTCGGTATTGTTACGCGAAACGGGAGAATCGAACGACGTTCGACCGCTGCAGCATCCCCAGCCTCGAGACAACGACGTTCATCCGCCGTACAGAATTTCCACGCTTGGCCGATCGATTATTATTTATACGTCGAATATACACGTCTGACGAAGTCGTTTTAACGGGCGCGCGCGCGATACGTACATCACGATTGGACGCGTACCAAAAATAAAAATTATCTTTATCGTTATTTTTTATTTCCGCGCTAAATTCGTGCACACATATATTATGGTCGTCTTCGTCGTTGTCGTACCGTGGATTTAATTCCATTGTTATTTGCGTGTATTATACCGCACCTACCTATATATTATTTTCTGACACACTTCCCCGCGTCTACTTCCGTATATATATATGTATATACAACAACGTGTAATATTCAAATCGCTTTTTCTCTCCTTTTCTGCTTTTCGCCACGTCGTATTAGCACGAAAAAACGACGAAAAAACCGACCGACACTTACGCGTCACCGTAAAAATTGTGTACCGTATTTAGTGTATAATTCGTCGATCGCTATATACGAAATATCGTCGTTTAATTATTAATTTTCGACGTTTCCGTTACGATTTGCGTTCTAGAAAATCGGTTAACGCGTATGTGTATATAAATATATATATATTGTATTTTTTGTCGCGTACGATCTACAATTTGTGCGACATTCACCACCGATAAAAAGCGTCGATATTGTCGGGCACGCGACTCCGTCCGACAACTGAAAACGTAATTAAATATCAATCGCGCGTTACGAAACGTTTTCCGAATTAAGCGGTGACGCGCGCGTTCGGGACCAATTCAATCGACTGTGTCGGACAAACGTAACCGACGCGAACTGAAAGTTGCGTTTTGGGCTTATTAAAAACGCCGCGAACAATTCGCTTTCTACGACCGACGGTCGAGATACGTACGCGCGTTCCAAATTGGATACACGCCGTGTTTTATCGGTATTATAGGCATCGCGTTTGGAAGAAATACAATTCCGTTACGTAATACTCCTTCGAATTCAATATCGTCGTAACAATAATCGAAATTAACCGCGTCGTATAATTTATAGTCGCCGCGGCTGTACGCCTTTTTGTACGTACGTCGAGAACGATTATTTTCAAATTGAAACATCCAACCATGTATATATAATCGAAATACGATTTTTTCTCGCGCTAGCGTACGTACGTACAATATTCGTAAAAATAAACGTACAAACAAAATTCCACTTACCAGTTATTTCGTATTTATTTTTTTATAACGATCGACCCGAAATGTATGTACGTAGTTAGGTCACGCGCGTATACTCGATAATTTTACGAAATTCGTCGTTTAGGTTTAGACCGTTTTTGATAGTCGCCCATCTTACGTAGCGTGCGAGGAGGGGGGAAAATTTTTTTATTAGAAATATCGTACGCCCCCGAATAGATGTCTCCGGCCAAACCGTTTCAGACGTTTTCGATGGCCCGGTAAAATCGAAATTGCGCCGTTACGGTCGTTTCGAATTTCGTCGACGTGTACGTAAATTACCCCGTGTATACCAATAACCGAAAGCGCGTACGTTTCTTCCGGTTATTCGTTCCGGAATCGTCACGAAAAATAGTCGTCGTACGTGGGCCTATACATATATATATAATATTCGTTTTACCGCGACGGTTCTCTACGTTTTGTTCGCCCGTTTCGTCGTAACCGTTAACAATAATAACGATTTAGGTCCGCGCGCAGATAAAAAGAGAGGGATCTTTATCTACGAGTGGGCGAAAAACGGCGGGTGAAGGGTTCGGAAAACTAAAAAAAAAAAAAAAAACCACGCCGTTTTACTCGTATTATTTCATGCACACACACACGTTCGTACGACCACGCACGTCGTTTTTACGCTTCGCGGCCGTAATGATAAGTACACGCGCAGCAGTACACGCTCGGTTATCTCGGCATACCCGTCCTGCCACGGTCCTATCTCCTTCGTATAATATTGTCGACGCGACTGGTGTCCGGCGTGTGCGCGCGTATACGCGTACCCATACACACACACACACACACAGAACCGGTCATGGTTATGGTCCCTCGGTATATACTCGTGCGAGTGTGGGGCTCCGATACTGATAACGTACACACACACACACACACACACACACACACACACACACTATACGTGACAGTCCTGGCATATGGGTCCTGGGGAACGTGGTGTACCGCGTGTGTGTGGAGATAAAGCGTTAAGTTGTGCGTGCGTGTACGGGCAAAAGGTTTTCAGACGGTCGTTTCTGCCGGGCGCGGGCGCGCGTCGCGATAACGACGGACGGGTCGTACACAGATAACGGCCGTGGCGTTACACACCGACACACACACACACACACACATGCGCGTAAATCGTGCGACGGCGAGGTAGTGTGTAGGGATTTAAGCGTATACGGGCGCGTATTATATTATCGTGAACGTGGCCGAGAGGGTAGATTGACGTATACGTACAATATATATATATATGCGTGTGTATGTGTGCGAGACGAAGGAGGCGCTCGAAATATAACGTGGACGATTCGTCGGTTAATTAAAAAAAATGTAGCCGCGATTATCGTGGAAAGCCGAAGATATTACGTTCGATTCCGCGAGTGTCCGAGCGCCGCGCGTGTGGAATTTTCGCCGTTCGTTACGCGGCACGCGCGTCGCGTCCAATTGCCGAAATGATGATTTCGCCCCACCCCGTTACGGGTGTTCAACGAATCGCGCGATCGTCGATCGTGGCCCGAGATTGACGGTGTTTTAATAAATATATTCCGTAGGATATCATTCCGATTCGCGTCGGTCTATAGTCGTAATTAGATGTTCAAGGGCATCCAGAGAAGAATGGAATTAGAAAAGCGGTCGAATTAATTAAAAACGATTTTTATCGCGATTTAATTATGTACGCGTACGTTTAAACTATTAAATTTAAGCGTTAAAACGCGTAAAAAGACATTTTTTTATGACTAACCCACCTCGTGTTTTCCTTATACGTACACGTACGCATACGCACATTCGTTTATGGGGTCAAAAAGAGTTAACTCGGACGTTTTATTAGTTAAACACGCCGTTCCCGTCAGATTATATTGTACACGGTGTGTAGTATACCTGTACCCGACGTGTGTTTTGGGCCTGGTTGATTTCATTTGTTTTTTACGTTTTATCGGTATCGACCGAGGTTGGTAAATCTAAAATGGAAACGATACCATACCATATGGAATCGGAACACGGGCGTTTTGAGGGATCCATCGGAACGACGTACCAACGTTAACGACGGATAAGTACGAACCGGCGGGAGGGGGGTTGGAGGGATTTTGCGCGATATACATTTTAAGAACGAGGGCGGAAACCGTGGGCGCTGCAAATGATATTGCCGCGGAATATCTGGAGGACCGAACGTAATTTGAAAAATCGGCTTCGGTCGAGAAATTCGTGGTCGGAACCAGGAGGAGGCGTGGGAGATAGTGAAAAAAAATCGACTTTCGGTCAACGGGCGATCATCGTAAAGATATAATCGCGTCGTCGTCCTGGCGAGCGTACGTACACGGGGCTAACAGCTAGCCGATCTCTCGTTATTTACGATCTTATCGCCGTGCCGGTGTCGTCGTCGCTGCTGTTGTTGTTGTCGTTGCTGCAATCGCGTAGTAATCGTTATACATATATACGGTTTTTTTTCCGTCCGATAGATAGATAGATAGATAGATAGATAGATAGATACAAAGATAGTGAGAGAGAGAGAGAGAGAGAGAGAGAGAGACAGACAGACAGACATCCGAACGGATATATACAAATACTTATAGGCCGGGGGCATGGACCGCGCTTAAATCGGGTCGATCCAAAATTACGGTTGTAATCGACGTTTAATAAAACTTCGATATTACGCGTGACGTAAATTACGAATTATAACGATTCATTCCTCTTTTTTTGCGTACGATCGTCCAATTTTGTCGATTTTGCGCGACACACACACGAGTTATAACGCGACAAGTTTCATTGTTTGTGTTGAGAAAGACGTGTCAGCGTATCGCGCAAGTTTCAAATTTTTTCCAAAAAATGTGTTCACTTAATCCAAATACGAAATCACCCGATGCCGAAATAGTCCGAACTAATATTTCGACGGTACTTTTCGTTTCGTTTATTTTTGTTTTCTAAACGGTAAAATAGTTTTTCGTTTATATTACCCCCCCCCCACTGAAGTGGAAACCCTGAAGTCGAAAAACGAAGAAAACTCTCGTTTTATTACCGGCAAGAGTATCGAAAACATCGGTACAGGCGGTATTCCGGGCGATATACACAACGCGATATTTTCCCGATTACGTCTCGCGACGCAGAAAAACTATACGCTTCTTCCGCGCGGAGAAATCGATATTTTCCCTCATCCGGTCGCGAGACAATCATCAAACACACACACGCACACACCGTACGCACGCACACAGAGAGTACAGACACACGATATACATATATAATACAGTCACAGTAGAGGCCAAAGAACTGAAACCACTTAACCGGATTAGCCGATGTATAATACGTATTATATATATAAATTAAAAAAACATATGGGTTTAACACTATATATATATGTATAAATACAATCCGTCGGCCGGGTGTTGTTCCAAAACCTCTAACCGGGCACACGAGGACACGGGCGGACCGTACGTATAAAAAATATATTATACACGAATATGGGTAAACGGACGTCGGACGAATGCGGCGTCGTGTGCGCGCATTATCGTTATCATATTATTACGTGTGTATATATATATATATATATATAAAGTAAGCGTAACGCGTTTCGTTATTTATTTGTTTTATTTTTCGACCTTGAATGATATTAAAAAAAAAAAAAACCCCGAAACGGTGTCGAATAAGAACTGAGCGTGTTTACGTATTTCTCCTCAGCTCCGATCGGAACCAATACGCGTAAATGTTACAGCGGTATAAGTCGGATTATTTCGCAGGAATCGGGGCGTTTTAAAGCGTAAAACGCACGAAAGTAGCGAACAAGAGACGAAGAACACTAATAAACACGTACGCACGGTACGTTTGTGTTTGTTTTTAGCCGCGGTTTTCCGGCGAAAAATCGTCCGCCGTTCGGAACGAAATGGGAACCGCGTCGTTTTCTCGTCGCGTTTCGTGAAATATCCACATGGACGCGAATAACCCGAAACGAATTTCGTAAACGAACTCGGGTAGAACGGGCGGGTCGGTGTGAATAATGTATGGAAATGTATTTTATTTCGGACGGTAGTCACGTTTCGTCCGTAATCATTTTTTAACTCGTCCCGAGTTTCGTGTACTATTATTGTCTTTGTTCCGTACGGTCTGCCCCACCACCATTACTTAGCTCGCCGTTCCAATATTAACGGGCGGCGGCCTCTCCTCCGGCCAATTATTATTGTTTACGGTTTCGCGCGGGCTACGTATACACACATAATACCTACTTATAATTCGATACGATTCGTCATTTCGATTTCACGGTATAATATTTATCGCTGTTTGTTTTTTCGTGTTTTCGTCAAGCGGTAATAAACGTAATACAATATATATATATATACATACGCTCACGTTTCCAACCGGTTGTTGTTATACGCCGGACCGACATTTAAATAATACACGTTAAAATGTATAGCGCTAACGTTTGATTTCCCGTCGATATAATATATATATATATTTTAACGAAAATGTACAACCGTCGTGTATCGTGTTCGCCCCTATTCCTTCCACCCGCCGGCGTCGGGTTTTTCGAAAAACTACCGGTGACTTGCCAACACAAATTCAACCCTAGACCCTTGTCCGTCCGTGTATCCGATCCGCCGACCTCTATCGGGTGTAGTCGGTATTTATCGGCGAAGGGGTGCCGCGTTACGTTATCGGGAAAATGTCGCGGAAGGTGCGATTTTATTGCGCAATAACGTATCGCGGCGCGGAATAAATAGTGACGAAAATCTTTCGAAAATCTCGGAAATCCTCGAAGTAGGACGAACGAACGTACTTGAAAAACGTCGGATTCCGCGACTAGTTAAGGGGGAACATTTTCGAACGGGCGGTTTTTTGTTTTTGTTCGATTTTAGTCACGCCCGGCACGTTAATTGTATTTAAACGCGAGCGTTGTTTCGGATTGTAGATCATTTTCAGCGGAAACCGACCTAGATCCCTCTCCCCCGCGACGCGGCACGTTAACCGCGAACGGCGACGATTACCCGTTTTATTGCGGAGTAGATTCGTCGTCGGATAGCGGAAATCGTCGGGAATACAATAAAATGTTTCGATAGGAGGAGGATGAGGGACCCGAAAATGTAGTCACGCGTTTTTAGTTTTTCGCGTCACGAAAAATTTAATAACGCGATCACCGTTATCGGAATCGAATCGCGCGTATTATTGTTTTAACGGAAGAAGAGAGAAAAAGAGCCCGAACGGCCGACAACTGTGACATATTAGACGTTCGGTATTGGTGTATAGCGTTGGAGATTTTTCGAAACGACGACGAACGGGCGGTATATATATATATTGCCTCGATCGCCGTAGATCGTACGAGTAGATTTTCGTCACGAATGCGTCGCGCGGCGCGATACGCGCGCTTGGGTAGGGACGATGAAGGCTAACACCGTCCCTATACAATACGACGCCGCTATCCGGCCATCTCGGGCGCAATATTATCGCGGGTATCCCCGGAGGACGCGGCGAAGATTAAGAGATTTACTACGCTCGCGTCGCCGGCGGTTTTATACCGTTCGTCAATTTGTTCGTCCGAACACGTTACGATAATGGGTCGAGTAACGACGTCCGTAGCTCGCGCGCGCGTCACACACACCCGACGTCTCACGTCAAAGCGATCATTGTATTTAAATACGTCCGCGATTGACGAACGGCGGCGTACGTAACTCCTTTCGTCGCGACGGTCACGGAAAATCGGCGGTTTACACGAACCGGAAGTCCTCGCGCTATTTACGATTATTCTCGTCGATCCGGTCACACGACTTGCGCGTCCGTTCGGTTTCCTCGGGAGTAGCCAAGCGGCGTGTGACACAAACGGTGTATCCGATATTTCGCCTCTCCCTCCCCATCCGCCCATTTTTTTGTTTCCGTCGACGCGCGCGCCGTTTTTGTCGGCGAAACGCCCGGAAAAGCCACCGCGGAAATTAGCTCCGCCGGACGTCTATGATAGGCCCGTGCCGATTCGACCGGTTCGATTTTCGTCGTCCCGCGTACCGGCGCCGTCCCCGCGCCTAATACGCGCGTCGTTCGAAACCGATTTATCACGCGCGCGCGTACGAGTGGTTACCCTTGGAGAGATTCGCAATGACTAATAGACGACGCTTTTCGTATATATTATATCGTAAACTCTTACGCGCGATCGGACGCTCCGCAGTTTATTGATTCTCTCCCTTCCACACACACACACACACACACACACACACACACGTACGTACGTACGACACGAAGCGCGAAATATACGCACAATTGAAAGCGTACGCGAAACCGATAATCTTTTTCCCTTTTCTTACCCCCCGCGCGTTACTCGATAATATTGCCGCAATAACCTTATACGGGATTTAAACGACACAAGCACGCGCGCTAAGGAATTTCGAATCGCGTTCGAGATACGGCTAAACCGGCGACATTTTTACGTCCAGCGATTTGTTGGCCGCTTAAATCCTAAACCCCGCGACATTCTAGTACAGATGTACGTTACCGTGGCCGCGGCAGCGGTATTTTGAAATTCGTGGCTTTCGCGGGTATCTAACGTCGAAACGCGGACGGCAATCGTTCGGTTTTTCAATATACGTGAACTAGGTACGAGTGTTGAATATTCCGTTTTTGTTTTGCACTCGACACTATTACGGTACTTTAACGCAAGGAGGAGTAGTGTACGAAGGATCGGCCGGTCGCGTGTTGGGTTTTCGGTAAACGTAACGAAGCTCCTTGATGCGTCGCCGCTCTCGCGGTGGTCATGTTTTCACTGGAATCGCGATAATTTCCGTGCGGAAAAAGTTTTCCGTTTTATAAACTATCTTTACGAAATTCGCGTCGACCAATCGAAATGTTCTTACGGATAACGCTATCGAAAGAAAAACAATCGTCGGTTCATTGTGAAGGTATAGGGCGTTACGGGATTTATCCTCTTAGTCGTCGTCTTCAGACAAATGCAGTTAAGTACCTATAATACGTACGAGTATGACGGATTTAAATCGATTTAACACGGTCGGGTTTTCGTTTACGCGCCCGACGTTTTAACATACTTTCGTACAATATGCGTTATAATAAATATAAATACGCACGTACAACGCGCGTGACTCACGTGGTATTAGTATTATTAGTATTATTATTATTAAAAGTCGATTAAAAAATAATTTTATATTCGTCGACAGAGAAAATAATTAACCCGATTACGGGTCGACGTATTTTACATACGCGCGCGCGCGCGCATTTATCTCGTTTTCGAAATATACTCACAATTGATCGTCCGCGTGTGGTTATTGTGTACTTCTTATTAGGTTTCACGTTATAAGATTCGTTCGTGACATTTTTTTTACTAAGCGGATTAAACGATAGACGGTATACATATGTGTGTTTGTTGACGCACGGCCTACGACAACGGGTACGTTATTCGGGCGTACTTAAGTATATTTATTGGGTTGTAGAAAGTTTTACGCTTAAGTGATTCGAAAATACGTAAACGATTAACATCCGTAAACCGAAGCTTAAAATTGTGCAGCAGGACGGGATCCATATAAACGTGTGTGTAACGCGCGTATATAATTATAGTACGAAAAAATAAGTCGACTTCAGACTCTTATCGGAATACCGTCGAAAAGTATTTACGAATTCATATTATTCGTGAACGCGCGTATCTGTACGTACTGTCGAGGAAAAATATCGTTCTGTTAAAAATTATAAACGCGGAGATGCCTCCGTATGGGCACTTTACGATTTTTTTTCGTAGGGATTAAGTAAGAATCGGACGGATTCTTACGTAAAGGAACGTTATCGTCAACTTAACGCGCTTAACATCGGCGGTTCCCCCTCGCCTCGGTGGCAGACGACTTGTTCAGTCGGTTTTTCTATATAGTCGCACTATCATCGGCGCCGACCGGCGATGGTGACGGCATTGCCGGAGCAGATCGAGTGCTGAACTACGATATTGATACGGATAAAATGTATAGGAAAACTATATCGGGACAAACTGTACGAGAACTTATTTATACAGAGTGTTAACAAGAACTAACCGGACGCACGCGTTTGGTCATCTAGACGATATCACGTCGTTGTTTTTACTTTCGCGTATGAAAACAACGACCTGGAGGGGGGGGCTTTCGCGACCATTTCGTACGTCGTTTTATTAATTCGAATTTTTCGAAAAAAATCGGCGCTAAAACCAATTCCGATCGTCGTTTATTTTTAAAGTTTATGAAAATATTACGCCACGACGCGATAAATAAATAACTATATATATATATATACTCGCGATAAAAGCACGGTATACCGTTCATAATATACGTCGTACGTTCCCTTAATTAATGGCGAAGAAACGTCGTTTTCGCCGATTTTCGCCTTCTGACGGTTCAACTCGACGTTAGCTTGGCCACTTTGAAACGTCGAAAAAAAATTAACCAAATTATACGCGCTTAGCGCGTCGTAAAATTGCCTCCCTCCCCTCCATTGAAGCACCGCGACAGTTATACAAACATTTGTCGCGCTTAGTCCCCGTCACACCCTGTATACGTGCGCGGCGCGATAAGTGCGTGTTGTACTGCGGCAGACACAGATAAGAACACTTTTAAAAGTTCCTCCCCTCCTCCACGTCCTAGCATCAATATTTTCCTCGCCGTCCGCCCCGTACATTACGCGCTCGTTTTAATCAAAACCGCCGCAAAGTCCGCCGCCGGCCCCGACGTCGTCGCGACCCGTTTATCCCCGCTTATCGGGGGGGCCCATCGTTTTGAAAATTAATTTACCGCTTTTACCGCGTTCGATTTCTCTAGAAACTACGTATATATATATATATATATGAACGTAGATTACAATAAGAAATTATACTGAAGTATCGCGTCGGTGATAAAACAATATGCCGCCGTAAGTCCAGGAAAAATATCCGAAAGTCGCGTTTTAGGTGGCTGAAAAAATCCGTATTTCGGATGACGCGCGTCACACGAAAAACGCGTACTGTTTTATCTAACCGTATTTATCGTCGCGGAAATTAGGCCAAGAGAATTGGTCGCCAAAAATTCGGTTTCGGTATTCGTCGTTTTCGACACGTACTCCGCGAAAATGACGGGACCTCCTGACCTACTACTATTGCCATCGACATGAACGTGCATTTTGCCGCGAAACGAAAATATATTATTTCGACATTAGGACAACGCCTACAAACCGTATTATTCGTTTATCGCGTCGATTTTGGCGATTTCGGGGGATTCCCTCCACCCCTCCGAGAATCTACGAAATTCTCTTTGACATTACGATAGTTCGTTTCCGTAAGATGTTCGTCGCTTCTTCAAATTGTGTTCCTAATTCCGTATCATTCACCGACGGCGACGTTTTACGTAGTTTTAACTATATCTAATTTCGTTTTTTCGTTTTGTTTCAGGTAAGTTTGGTCGGAATGAAAAAATATTGTCTACTTAAGTATTTATGCGCTCGACAGTGGCCGCCGAGATGTCGCGGTATTGGTATGTCCCGTTATTCTCATAATGTATACCGTATATATATATATATATATATATATATAGATAGATTCTTCCGGGGTCCAAGCGCTAATAATTTGGATCCTTAGCGGTAGGTATTTTGTGATGCTTTGAAAGAAAAAGTCCTTACGCGCCAGAAAAATTCGTCGATTTTTTCCCCTCGAGTCCGTTACGCGATGTTATCGTTATTAACGTTTATCGCGATTAATCGATAAAATACGTTCACGAAAAACACGGCGGTATTGTTACGAGCCAAAAACTGTACGCGCTCGTCAATATCTCGTACGTTTTACCGGATTCGCGAACCGTGCGTTCGGTGTACTTTCTTACGTTCAATCATTTTAAGTTCGTTATAATCGAACGCCTTATACCGCGGAGTTGGTCGCCGCGCCGCAGTGTCGGGTACTCGAAACATCCGTTTCGTTCGTTTATTCGACACCGACACTTTTTTCAATTTCTTCCCTCCCCCCTCCCCCCCGAATTAATTATTACGTACCGTTACGGCGTTGTCGTCGCCGCGCGTGAACAAATCGACGATCGAGAGCGTAAGCGCCGCGTCGTGTGCACGCGCCCTTTTTTACGGTTAGGCGAACTAACAACCGTCGTTGGCCCTTTTTTGTTACGAGCGGTCCCTCATCATTCTACCTAACCCGGACAGGCACAAGCCGTAGGAAGAGTATATACGTCGTAATACCGTTCGAAAATTGAAAAAAATTCGGAGGGTCAATAATTTAGGCACGCGAGACGAAGAGTCATCGAAATGTTCGCGGTATTTCAAAGTCGTGCGGTTAGCACAATTCGTACGTATAAGGAATTCGACGAAGTTTCTATATCCGCCGTCATCTCGTATTCCAAAGTCAAAAACCCGAAATAGATATCTAGGAAAAAAGTACGGAAATACCGTCGGCGGACTCGGGTTTTTCGTGTGTGTGTGTGTGTGTGGGTGATGGTACAAGTACAACGCGTTCATCTGTTGCGGTATATTTTCGAGCTCGTCGCGCCGCTGAATTTCGAACGCGTCAACTCGAAATTTATATCGCTCGATTATCGCGTTTCACGTATTTCGCGTATATTATCGCGGTGTCCGAAGTTTTCGGGTTTTTCGTATCGCGCACGCCGTCGACTTTGACCGTGGACAATTCGTTTTTTTTTTTTTTTT
>JAIPRN010004649.1:0-13905 GCA_025469175.1 Geopemphigus sp. TES_GeoC_2020
TTATTGTCCTTATAAATGTTCAGCAATCAATATTTAAGTATCCTAAACTCAAATAGAAATGGAAAATTTTAGATTATATGTGTAATATGCACAGTTCGGGATTATCATTTTTTCACATGTTTCTTCCCATAAACAAATTTTTTCAGTTAATATGTTATTCGCTTCTTCAAGTAATCTGCATATGTATAGATAAGAAGTTTGATGTCTTCTTAGTATTGACGTTAATTTTATAACCAAGTAAAGCATATATAAAACTATTAAGTAGATCATATTATTTTAAGACTATTAAAGAATCCATTAAAAATCGATCATAATTTGTACAAAATTATTTTATTGATGTATTCTAAAAAATGTTTTTTTTTTAAATAATATTTTATTACACTTTAAAATGTATTAAATGTAAATTAATATTAATTAGACTGTAATAACTCAAAAAAAAAACTAAATAATAATAAAATAAAAGTAAAATAAAAAGTGGAATAAAAGACGAAAAATAAGAATACTAGAGAAAATAGGTGAGGAGTAATAAGGGATAATAAGTGAAAGGGAGGAAGTTTAACGAGTTATTACACTTATTTTGTTCGAGGTCGTGAATACGAAAATTATTCAGGAACGTAATTAAGACGTATTATACATTCGAATATAGTCAGAATATTCGAATATAATTAGTAACGAGTGTTAGATAAACAGAATCGTATTTTATTACCTAGCTGAATGTGCTCGACTTCTTTGGTCCAGAGACACAAACGGTTGTGAGAAGAGATATGAAAAAAAAGATTGGGTCGGTATCTTCGCTTTTTTGACAAATATTGAAATAAAAAACCCAAGCAAGTTGGTGACAAATTATTGGACTCTTCCATCTGAATACCGACTTCTCGAAGATAGTTGATAGCTGGTGGCTGGAACGTTGTCAGGTGCAGTGAACTTGCGCTGGTGAGAATCTCTTCTACTCCGCTTGACGAGAGACTTATCTTCTGAGGAGACTCCTCTTTAATGCACGATTAGATGGGTGACTCGTCATTGCTGGACCGGCAGTCTATGCCGACTGCTTGTCCGGCAGCCCGTGCTGACTGCTCGTCACTGCTGTAGACCGTCCTGCACTGCTTGACTGCCGTGGACTGCTGCTGTAAGAGGCGTAATTTTTGGTTTATATAGACTTCGTGGCTTAATGTCCCCATAGAAATTTGGCACATTTGGTGTTGTGGCACTTACGCTGTTGACCACGGTGGTTTTGTCCATGGGCTCCTTTGTTTAGTTCATTCTTGGTACTCTTTTTGGTTTCGGTATGTGAAAGTATCCCGCGTAGTGTGCGATTTACCGTTCTTTGCTCACTAACCATTTCGGTGGAATTCTTCGTGTATATTTATATTTATTACTCTCGAATGTGCTTTATGAACGATTTCTTTATTATAACCGGTATTCTAAGAAGGTCGAGGAGCATTTTGTTTCATTAATAAATCTTAAAATATTTGTGTACAGCATATTTTTTTATATAAACTAAATTAAATTATGATATGCACGCATATCGTTACAATACGGTACAGAACTATAATATTAATTTACTAATTACAGTTATAAAACATTGTAAAATAATATAGAATAATAAATTACACCATTTTTAAAAAAACAAAATAAGTTGTCCATATTTGTTTCTTTTTAATAAAATATATCGCCCGATTAAAATTGTTTAGTGTTTTCGATTAAAAATAGCGAGGGTTGTGTTTTATTAAGATGACATAATCGTTACATTTATTGTTTCTGTCTATATCTATAAAAATGGCTAAAAGTTATGGGAGATGAGACTGCTTGGATACTCTTCATTGGCACTAGAAAATTTTGGAAAAATTAATAAAATTGAATTTTTTAATGGAAATTGTATTTAGAAGTGATATTTCCTAAGAATGTTTTCAACAAAAGGCAATTTTAATCACGCCCATCGAATATGTATTACGTGAAATTATCTGAAAGACATCATGTTACGTAAAACACCGTTGGCCGAATATTTAATGTTTTCGAAACATTTTGCCGTACACTTTTAAGTGAGCCATCCAAGTGTACTGCAATTTCGACAAAAACTAGCCCAAACGCAAATCGCCCGTAAAAATCAACAATTAAATAATTTCCAATCGACTAAAACATGAAGCCACACTCATAAGCGTTTAAAATTTATAAATGTACTTTACGTTTAACATATCATTTAGTATTTAAGTAACATTATAAGCGACAAATAATTTATTTTAGGGAAATATACGAAGTTAATGTGGTCGTGTTCATATTATTATACATAAAATATATATATATATTGCTTCCTCCGACAACATCCATATAAACGTAATATATAAATTGAAAAAATGTTATATTTCGATCATTTCTTAGGCTGTAGATTGTGTTAAAGTTTTGTTTCAATCAGCGCAAAAATAAACAAAATATAAAAACCTACTAAATAACATTATACAATGAAATAATAATTTTCAAATATTTTATATATTTACTTTCCAAATAAAACTTGTTTAAATCCCGTATACATTAATACGTTTTTAATTTTCATAAAAATACGTAAGTTTTTTATTTTCTTATCAATATAAAATTCGACTTAACTATTAGGAATAAATGGGCCAAATGGCAGCCTAGGTTTTAGGCAAAATAACATTTGAAGATTTTCTAAAATAGTGCGATACCCGTGCCAAGGAATTCTTATTTTATTTTCATATTTAAAAACTAAAGAAAAAAACATTTATCATATAAATATATATTTAAAATATGAAGATAAAAATAATATGTACTAGTGTTTAACTAGTATTTAATATTTGAATAAAGTATACGAGTATATATCAGTTCTTTCCAACATCTTAAAACTTAATTAATGATTCATTTGTGTAATTATTGGAGCTATGTATAAACGTTTATTTTATTTCACATATATTTTTATTCGTTGCAATTAAAAGGTTATATATATATTCCAGACAGTTGCTAACGTATTAATTTTTAATTTCTGCACACAAACCAAAACAAAATCATACGAATTCTCTTTAAATTGTTAACTTTTATTACATTTTGATAAGACGGTAAATTTAGTCGGAATGTACAACGTGCTCCGGTGTTTAACACCTATGGTCTTTCGTTGATTTTTATCATTTTAACATAAAAAAAAAGGAAATACTAAAAAGTGTGTACATAAGTAATTGGGCAAACATGCCCGAGTATTTGCGTCGATCCGTTTCGCAAGTGTGTTTATACATCCAGAGGTTTTCAAACTTCCTATGCCAACAACTACTTTTAATTTCATAAAATTAGTGAACGCAGTTTTCTTGTAACTAGTAAGAAATGAAAAACGCATAATATATTATTTATCGAGATACAACAATGGAAAAGTTAAGTTGGTTATTGAGTTGTTCGTTTGATTTTTAATTGTTTGATTTCTTTCTCGTATCTTTTAACGATACTTAAAATGCGGATTATCATAAAGAGGATTTGGTCATTCGGTTAAATTTCTTCACGAAATATTAATCTTCTTCGTTAGTAATTACAATTTTATATAGCTTATGAGTTTTATACTACCTTAACGCGTGTATATTTAATGTATAATATGTATGTATAATGTCCATTAATATGTAATAGTTATAATTAATATGTAATATTTTTAATGTAATAGAAATTCTATAAAAAGGAAATCTATATTAAAATCTTTTTTTTATTAGTTCGTGAATTTTGAATTAATTTAAACGTTTATTTTCGTATATTTACAATAAAAAAAAAATTAGTGGACATTATAAATATAAATGTTATTCCAATTGAACGGTACACGGTTTACTATTTTTGGTTTACTTGTATGATTTTCGTTTCGAAATTTCACTGTGCTACGTTAACTATTCCAAATCTATAATAATATTTTAATTTTCACGGTCATCCTGTCCTCATCTTATACGCGAAACTTCATTTAATAACGTTGTTACTGAAAACAAAGGAAATTTCGTATTTTCGAATCGAAGCTATTCAAAACTATATCGCCGCTATGATTTAACGTGCTATTTAAACAACTTTCGTGCATATTTACAAACATGTATTTTAGAAATTATTGAAAAGCCATGGGATGTATAGCTCTGTTGAATATCCGCGTGGCTACGATTTATTTGACAATTTCACGTTCCTATATAGCGCAACACTGCGTTTTATGCGATTTCATTTTCCTCGTACATTCATATACATGGTGACTATAAATAATATATATTTGTAATATAGTTTTGTGTATATTCGACGATAATCTATTGTTATTTTATCATCCATCAAGTTTGATTTAGTAGCCGCACTGTACGTTTTATAGTGCATTTAAACCATTCTATACAATCAAGTACACATATACACACACACACACACACACACATGGTAGTAGATTCGCTTAAATCATTCGTCATTTTAACACGTTCGTTGTACATTGTTACCATTTAATAGAATCCACGTGCGCGATGGACATTTTCAAAGAATTAAAATTTAGGATACCTGTATATATATATATGCATACACATATACAGATACCAGTGATAAAACAACGAGGAATGGTTAAAGGATGGGTTAGGAGATAAAACGAGGGAGATGAAAGGGTGAGAGAGAGAATGAGAGGATATTTCGCGATAGACGTGCAATGCTGATATAATGTTGGGCCACTATATATATTTATATATTTGCCTTTTGTATTCAGTATTTACACTCACACAAAAGCTGACCAGCACGATTCTGTGTGCTATGTAAAAGGGGACGCTACTTTTGTCTATATATATATATATATATATATATAAAACTGGCGGCCATTTTATTTTTAATTTTATTTAAAACAGTCCTGCTTTTATAATACAAATATAAATCATTAATATTGTACACTATATTGTATTTACAATAGTAGCAGCAGCAGAGGCGACGGCATCACGTTAACTAGTCGAAATTGTGGACAATTTACCGATTCGGCGGATAACATGCGACGACCTTAGATACATACGGGTACGTAAATTTAGGTGTTCGTAAACGTTGGATATTTTCTGGAAATCTTAGAATAATAAACGACGGATTTTCCAATATATTATGTACCGTTATTTACATAGGTGCTATTGTACAATCAATAGTACCGCGAGTTCATATACGTATATAGTCAATTGGTATTATTTAGTTTGTGTGAAGAGTCAACGGGTTTTTGTGACCTATTAGTGTTTCTGTAAATACGACGGTAAACCTCATAAACTGTAAACTCGTTCCAGAACTATTATACGGTAACATATTTGATATTCTATATTATTACCTTTCGGCTTGTTTCATCAACTCGGTGAATTTGTCGAGTACTCAAAAATATTGTTAAATATAATTTAATAATAATACTAGAAATATATGATGAATCCAGGTGGTAATTGTACCAACATTTTGAAGAGAATTAAATCTTCTATTATTGGAATAATAAAATAAAATTAACATTTACTTTAAAAAACAAAACGTGTAATGCGAGACGAAATTTGATATACTTATTATTTATACGATAATGTTCCAAAATAAAAAACAAAATATTTTTTAAACAAACTTTCGCGGTCATTCATTTTTCCTTCGTGAAATATACAAAACAATATTATGCTAATAAAACAAAATAATATACACGATTAAATATAATAATATTAATTTTAGAGCTTGTATTACTATACAGAGAGCGGTAAATTGTAATAATTAATAAGTTTCGTTAAATTACAATAAGTATATGATAGTTATGTATAAAATAATTTTGAAGAATTTGAATCCATAAGTTCACCACTCACCATTAAAGTCTTGTCGTGATTCAATGTTCATTCCACGTTATATTTTTATTATATCACACAGAACTTGGTACGTTATGGCTAAATTTAAAAAAAATTATAAATGAACTATTTTTCTACACTTTTTTGTAGTATTATTTTTAAAAAATAATCACATTCATTTTACATGTACGGCATGCGTGTGTTTTTAATTTAAATATTTTTATCCATAAAAATTTGGAAAAACTTACGATAAGTCCAGTATATGCAATTCGAAATGTGTCATTAGATTTAGAGAAAATTTGAGTTGTGTTTGTTCATTGTTAATATTTTAATAATAAAGTAAATTTGTTATCGATAAAGGTTGTAAAAATGTAGCTCGTATTACGTTTTATCACAATAATTATTAAAATAACTACGGCGCAATGAGTTTATACTCCATAAATTTCTTTAAGAATACCAACTTGTATTTTTCATTCGTTACCTACTTAAATATACGAATATAATAAATATTTTATAATTTTAAGATAATAACGGTCTTAGAAATACTCGAATATATAATTTATGCAATTTAAATGAAAACGAATATTAATTTACACTATGATTTTATAGTCTTTATTTGATTATTATGTCTTTGCATTTTAAACCACACATTGTTTATAACAAAAATTTAAAAAATAATAATTTTAAAAATCGCGTTAATATATTCAAATCGATAAAAATGATTAAATTACTTTAGAGAACGGTAATATCGATAATCGATCGAAATTCTAATTTTTCCAGATTATTTTTTGAAATTAAAATTGTAAATATCCACAAACTACAATTTTACATTTAACGCTGAGTAAACATTTATATGATTTACGATATTTTGGGAAACGTTGTTTGATTTTTCTTAAAAAAGAAGTAACTAAAGGTATAAATTGCTTTTTTAAAAAACAAAACTTTTCGTGTTACCTACACACGAAAACGTACACATTACACAACCTGTGTTTACAAAAAACTATCAACAACAAAACATATTGACGTAGAAAATACGTAGTTAAAAAATGTTCCCAGACCATTTCAATCTGTTCCTACTCACTCGTATCGATCCCATTGACGTATAATAAACAAAATTATAATGACGACGGAGCGACGAGATTGTTATTTTATTTACGTCATGATTATTCATTACTAAGTGCAGTTGACTCGATAACTATTGGTCAACTGTTTTGTCCTAATCACTGACGATGGTTTAGGTAAACGTATATATATATATATATATATAATATTTATAGTCATCCTATATATTCCTCTATAACAAATGACGTCGGATGCCTTAGCGTATCGTTGTTCTACATACAGTAGTATAGTATAGTATGTGTACGTAAGTGTGTGTGTTTGTGCGTATTATATATATTATACGTACATTTTGGCGTAGTTGAGATTGTTTATAACGTCACGTATTTCATTGGGAAAATGTCAAATTCAACACATTTCGGGAGTAAGAACAATGTACGATAATAATATTACTGCACGCCACGCATAGGTATACAAGTGTGTGATAAAGTTATGCAGTCGAATTTGAGGTAAATACAATTTGCGTATGCGAACAATACGGTCCGATATGACAAACGTGAGCACATTAAATACAGATTTGGCAAATCAATGGTCGATGGCGGTATTACGTTGCTTTACATTTTCTACCCACAAGAACGTATGTAGGTGTAAGCGATGGGCGTTTTGGGCGAATTTGATTCGTTTAAATACCGAGAAAAAATCTTAACCACGCTTATGGAACTTAAAAATGACAACGGACAAATAGTGTAGCACGTTGTGAAACGAAATGATTTTCGTAAAAAACGACTTGAAACCGATTTCGTGTCAATATTTCGGAGTTTGTTTCATACACACGTGTTCGATATATATTATAAACGTTCGGAATAAAAATGTATTTCGGATATTTGAAAATGAAATATCATGCAAATTCTAATTATAAATTACATAATCAGCGGCAAAATAAAGAAGACACGCTATAGTGACAACCTAAAGAAGACGAATTCACGTTTTGTGGACGAAAAGGTTTTGTAATAAACACATAATATCCCTTTTAATACTTAATCCATTCTTTCCTCTCAATAAATTCCTATCATTATTTTTACTATTTTTATTTTTAATCAGACTAATTTTATAATTTAATTTTTCGTTATTTTTTGTAAATATTTATTTTGATATTTAATTGTAGTAAATAATTGTTTTTGTAAATGTTTAATTTAAAAACACACGTAATATGTGATTTGCGAACAACGCATTATCCGAGATGGAAAGATATATATTCCACCCAAAGACATCAAAATACGCTTCTTTTTTTAATACCATAACGGAATCTGTAGCTGTATATAATAATCCCGCTGAATACTAATACGCAATATTTGTAAAAATTATTTAAACCACAGTTTTTGAAAACAACGAACACATTCACTTTCTGAATGTTCGTTTTCAACTTTTCGAAGAATATTAACATACTTAGATCCGTTTTTGATTATTGGTAGTTCAAATGCATTGGCAGTATTACATATCAAAGTTAACTTACACATTAATTAATCTACATGCCGTAACTACGACAACGAGATTGACGAAAAATTTTACTTTTACAGTAATGTAAAACTACAGCTAAAAACGACGCGAATAATTTTAATCCAACATTTCTTTAACGCAATATCAATTATTATAGACGCTAAAAGTGTTTTAATTTAAAAAACAAATTTCTTAAATACTGTTCTGTTACACTTTAATGGTTTTTATAATAAGTTTTCGCCGCCCATATTATGTATGTTTCCCATACAATTCATACGTATATGTTTCTTGTAACGTTACTTTGAGCCGAGTTAAAGACAAAGGATTACTCGTCAACGGCGAGTGATTCGCGAACGTATGCGGAACCCGAAATCTCATCTCGAAGCTATCTTATTGAGAAAAAGACCGTGATTTCCGTACGTCGTCCATATGTCGCTGAAGGCATATTTCATCGGACTGGTTAGATGCATCAGTGAATAGATCAAGATGCGCGTCGAATTATGGGTGAAACTTCGCGTTTAATTTTGGATCGTTCGCCTCTCCCTCGTACTCACTTTACCGTTTCTTATAAACAAAACAACTGTAAACACAATTCGTCTCAATTCTTATTTTATCAATTCTTAATTTATTAAGATACGAAAATTATTAACAAACCGCTATAACTAATACCATTTAATACAATTTGAGAAGGAAACAAAAATGTAACGTGGAAGATAACGGCTATTAATTATTAAAGTGATAAAGTTGCAAATTTCAATTATAATGAGATATTATGAACATTATTGTCTTGTTATCTATGAAGTATAATTTAATATATTTGTAACGTATTCAATAGATAATAATTTTTTAATTATTCTTGGAACCTAGTTGAAAATAAATAAGTAGGGATTACCAAGGTAAAATTCCTCTCAACAAGACTATTAATTATTACCTATTAGAAAGTCTTACTAGTTTCGTTTTTTCTGAATTAAACGTTATTTTCACGAATAATAGAAAGGATTTGTATTTATATTAGTTTTTGTTATTTCGTATTTTCTCAATGATTTAAGATTAACGGTCTCAAAATTATAAAATTTAAATTGAATAGGTGGCTAGAAAACTTAAAGTTGATTAGCAACTTAAAAAATTGGATAGCAACAGGAAAAGACGGAGATAATGTTGAAGATAGATTTAAAATCACCATCAAAGTATTTCCTCTTAGATTCCTAAAAGGATTCATCGTTATTTTATAAAAAGGATTGAATCTTATATGTTCATTAGCGATTTAATTAAATTTCGAAATTTAAAAAAATCATTAAGCGGACGTTATTTAATTCAAAAATTCCATTTGGGGTGGTCAATAATACAGATATTGAATAATACCGAATAGTTCAACATTAATTATTTAACGTTTAATTCGACAAAGCTTAACAATTAAAAATTTATTTTTAAGTTCAACTCAGATCTCTAGATATTTTCTTATAAGTAAGAAAATAAACAGTCACTAATTTTTTTTTGTAAGGCTTCATCTTTTCATCAAGTCTTGCGTATATGCCATGTACATATTTTTTATTATTCCTGATACTCAAGTGAACGGCTCATGGTATTATAATAATAATGATGATTACATTATTATTAAATCATTATGATCAATAATGTCTATAATTTCTTATATAGTTATTTATTCAATTGATTTATAACTATTAAATATTCGAAATAATTAGATGGTATTTATTAACCATAGTTATCGAGTGAATCCAACAATATATTTTTAATAATCTCATAAATAATAAACCGAATATATTTAAGAAACGAGATTTTAAATTCTTTTTTTTTCGCGTTAGCAAACACATTTACGGATCATTTGGAATAGTAAACGTTTAATTTTAATCCGAAATTTGTCGTAGTAGCTTATAAAAATTCGTTAATAATACCATTTAAATCAATAGAAAGTCGAAATGGTTTTTATAATTTTAATACGATAAAGACTTCTAACTTCACTTTGATACTATAATACAATTAAGTTAGGTATGTATTATTTAATGAATCGAATTTTTTCTTTTTACGTAACCAAATTTTAACGATAAAACATTTCTGATTAAAATCAAATAATGAGGCTGTTGTCGATAAATTTATTCAAATATTTTTTTAAAATATTAATTGTCGTATTACTGAAATAATATCGGAGCTTGCACATATATAAATATAAGTTCGTTATAATTTTTTCAGACTTCTTCACAATATGGTTCTCAGAAACACGTGTATAAATATATTTATATACAATATTTGTGTGAATTATGCCACAAATTCGTCCTAAAAACATGAAACACTAAATAACGTACAGAAGTTTGAAAATAATTTTTTTATTAAGAATTACGTAAAATTACATGAATGGTACTAATTGATGTAATAATTATTTGATTTTCGGGAAGTTAAAAGAAATACGTAGAGAAAAATCAGTATGTAACATAATCAGTTTTTTGATTTTTTTTTTATTTATTGGTTTCCGTGAAATATAATATGGTCTATAAAATGTATTACTACAAACATATAAAATTGATATTATTTTAAAAACTACTTCAAATACAATATATACAACTTTTTGGCTAAATATGGCTAAATTTATTTCCTTTTAATAAATATACAAGTACAAGATTAATAGTTAAAATTAGAAATTAATTATACATTTGAACGTCACTTTTCGTTATTGTTTCGATTTAAAATGATACAGAAATGTATCGTTTTTTAAATTAAACCATGGTATTTCATATAAGCGTTATTCTGTCTCGTAATTAAAATTCCGAAGGAATATTTTTTTTCGTGAATATTCGGTACTTAAAAAAAACTACAAAACGACAAAAACTAGAAACAAACCTCTATATTATTTTGTGTACGCAACTACATAGCGCGTTACTTTCGAAATTTTACTACAATAGTTATTCGTGTCAGAAGGAATGAAAAGAAATGTACGATCAATATTGGGGAATCAATAGTGAACGTTTCAAACGTTACGTTTAATATTTTAATGTTAACGTTTATGTATACCGTGAAATATAAACGTATTACCAGTACCGAATAATGATAATAATAATAATGATGATTCGTGAAAATTTCGATGGCCAACTTACTTATCGCTTCATAAAATAATATATTTACGAAAATATCGAATCGAATTCATTGAATATAACGCGGCAATACTGAATTACTTACCAAATAATTA
This sequence comes from Geopemphigus sp. TES_GeoC_2020, assembly GCA_025469175.1. Classification (NCBI taxonomy): domain Eukaryota; kingdom Metazoa; phylum Arthropoda; class Insecta; order Hemiptera; family Aphididae; genus Geopemphigus; species Geopemphigus sp. TES_GeoC_2020. The sequence continues at coordinate 11,524 of JAIPRN010004649.1, forward strand.
AACTTTACCCGACGTAATTATTATAGAAATTCGTCACATATATACAAGTCGCGTTTATTGTGGAAATCGATCACTTATAACGTATTGTAAATGGACGGATCAGTTTGTATTTGAAGAATTGTAGTTCGGGGGTGGCACGACAAGAGAGGAAAAACGAATTTAATAATTGTCCATCGTAACGCGTAATTAAGAACGAGATGAAAGGGCGCAATATACGTATATACATATATTATCGTTAGTAGTTGTACAGGTATCGACAGGACGAATATATTTATTTAATTTATTCAGTTATATTGATGTCACGTGACACGGGATTACTAATTAAATATATCGGCAACATATGACGTTGTTAAACACAATTGTGTTAAATTTGCACGAACACCTATCTACCTTTATCGTCATCACCCCGGTGGCTTTATTTAATATCTACATGACTGCATTCGGAGTATACATACTAAAGGCCGGATTTCTTTCACTAGTCTCCAATTATTATTATTATTATTATTATTATGGTTGTTGTCGTTTATTTCGGCAAAAAGCGTCGGTCAACATTTTGACCATCCAATGTGTCCAACTTACCTACCGATCGACTTTAAATGTAAAAAAATTAAGGCGATTATTATTGTTGTAGAACAACGAAATAACTCCACGCAAAAGTTTCGTAAAATTTCAAAATATCGTTCTTATTTTTATATGCTTTCAATTCGGTACATATTTCTTTCGAAAACGAACGAATTGTAATATCGCCTAGGTATTTTTCGTTATTAAACCATACGTTTTGCGACCGTTGCAATATATTATTGTAATTCCGTACGGAAGAACGCGTTCGTCGAAGGTTACCGTAATAGCATAGGACGTGCTACAGACAATAAAACGGTTTTCTATGACGCACACACACCAGGCAACCACATCTATTGTCCGTCGTAACGTCATAGACAAAAAACGATTGAAAACGTGGCTGTAACGTATACGTAAATTTGTAACGGAAATTTTCGTAGAGCGTACTACTCGTACGGAAGCGATTTCATTTTTTTCGTAAGCAAAGAAAAACGAAAAGAGAAAAAGCAGAAGCCTAAACCGTAGCCGCAACATCTGTCTCCCTAAGCATAAATTCGCGTCCACCAGGACAATCGCGGGCCGTTTTTAACGGCACGACGCGGACTCGAAATAGGAATGTTTCCTCTCCGTCGAATGAAAACCCTGGGACCGTAAACCTGTAGTAAGAAAAAAACAAAATATTAGCCGAGAGAAACGTTGCCGGTCGGGCGTTATTATTTGTCTCCGGGTAACCAGTTGGACAAAAGCTTTGCACCCCCTTGTAGCAGCGGTGTTTGCGAAAAAAAAGCAAAGAAAAGAAAATGATTTCGTGCCAATCCGAATCGTCGTTTACGAAGGACAGCGGCCGTTGTTCCCATGGAATTCCGAAAAAATCACGTCCCGTAATCAAGGGGTGAACCATACGATGACCACGATGAATGGACAGCACTTTTTTCGCCCACTCAAACCGGTCGTCACGTTTGAACTTTTTTTTCCCGGCACCCCCCTTTGTCGGTTTCTCACGGCCGCCGAACAAACGAATGCCAACGAACGATACGCGCAGATGAAAAACTTCGGTACTCGACTAACGGCTGAATACGTTATTCCGATGGACTCTTGCACGCAAGTCGTGTATGTATATTTACGACGAAATCTAGAAATAAATCGTCGTCCAAGGGGCGTCCAGTGAACCGTCTCAAGTTCGAAGTCAATAGTTGATTTGCTGTATGTAAAAATTTAAACGTTCGTTCGAACGGTATTCACCGATTTTCGACCCGCTTCGAAAATTAAGTCGTAGCACGTCTGGATCGTTCGATACAATTATCGCTATACGGTGACTTAGCGGTGGGTGGACGGGGGAGAAATCACACACTGAAAATTCGCGGGCCCGTGAAACGAGTACCCGCACACGGATCACCCTACCGAGGTGCGGAACCCTCGCGAACGCGGAACAACACGTAGCCGGTGTTAAAATAGTATTGCCGGCGGGCGGTACGGAGGGCGGTGGGCCGAGCATTTTTTCGCCAAGACGAAAACCGGTCGGGGCGAACTTTTTTTTTCCCGGGCACCCACCTCTCGGCTCGGCTTTCTCACGGGTCTGCCGACGAAACTCGGGAAATAAAAACCGTCGGGATTTTTCGCCCCGAAACTTTCGCACAACCGGTAACGACGGATGGTGTACTCCGATTATCCGGTTTTACACGCCTGCCGGTCGGAGGAAAGGTACGTTATTATTATTATTATTATTATTATTATTATTATTGTCTGATACGGATTGTTTCGTAGCGTACGTTTAATAATATTCACGTGAGCGAACAAGACGCGCGTGTTCGGGGGTTTTGCGTG